>PVJH01010007.1:0-75858 GCA_004026705.1 Nesogale talazaci
AGGAGATGTGCTAAAACCAACCCACTTTATACATATGGCCAGTTTTCCCATTATAAAGTCACTATAAGATGATATTTTATTATATACATTTAAATTAAAATATGTTATCCTTAAACATCTAGAGCACACAAGAGAGATGAATTTTCACAAAATCAATTATGATGTCAGGGGCCATCAGGTCAGGCAGTACTGTCGTCAAAGACAATAAAGGTTCTACATCCTACTTTTTGGTGAGGAGCAGCCAGGGCCCTAAAAGTGAATAAATGACTATGTAAGGTGTAATTGTTGGTCTCTCCCTCTCAGAAGCAAAGAAGAATGTGGAAACCAAAGATGCATGGAAACAGCTAGGCAAATGGGTCTAGATCATGCCCAACTACTAGCATTGCCTGCTCTGAAAGGAAAGACAACAGAAGGTCTGAAATGACAGGGCTGAGGGACAGAGCTAAAATCAGAAAAAGCCCATGCTTACCAGTGATCTGGTTTTGAATATTTTCTGTTCAGGGATTGCGGATCTTTTTTGTCTTGATTTTTCCAAATCAGGGCTTAGCTCTGCTCTATTTTGTTATTGTCTGTAGGATGCTTGACGCTCTGTTATGTATCTTTGTAGGTTTTTCAAGAAGGGAAACCCAGATTAGGTGAATCCATAGAGACACGAACTAGACTAGAGTTTCAGGGAGAGGAGGAGGAGGGAGAAGCTGATGGCAAGGAGTACAAGAAGAATGAAAATGTTTGAAAATGTTGTGGTAGCAATTATACACACTGATTGATATGGTTGAATTATTGAATGGTATGATGTCTGGATTATGTCCTAATAAGATGGTTTTTGAAAAGCAAAAGACTAATGGAACCCCTGAGACAATGGCCCTTCATAACCCTTCCAACCTGGAGTTAAACTCACTCCCATGGCTCAAAGTTCAGTCCAACCACCGACAAGTCCATAAGGTAAACAGTAACACCAAGGAGGTAGGCACCTCCCAGAACATGCATGCAACCAGAGGAGATCAGAAACGTAGCATTTGCCCAGGGATAAAACTCAGAAGGCAGGAAGAGTCAGGAAAGAAGGGCTAAAGTGGTACAGAGCGGGACGGAGTAGGAAGAGAGCCTTGCTTTGTAATAACTGCAATCAATGTGTGGGAACTTTAGGATTTGCTCTATAAATTGTTCACCCAAGTCACAATTAAAAAATAAATAAATAAGAGGCAAAGTAGATTAAACTACCACATACACTCCTGTATAAGCTGAGTATTTCAGCACATTTTTAATGCAGTTTTTATGGTAAAATTAGATGCCTCAGCTGATAGTTGGGTCAGCTTACACTCAAGAATATAGGTATTAAAATGATGTTTAGTAAAGAACAAAATTAATTATCAAAAAATGGAGTCAAATACAAAATAATCGCTGAATATAATAAAAATAGGAACAACATAAAAACATCCATTTAACATTACTTAACTCCCCACAGTGCTTTAAATTAGTAAATAAGCATGATAAAGCATGAATCTTTAAAAATCCCCCCAAAATAACTTCATAAAATTGTCTGGAAAATAGACACTTGGAAGAAATCTCCATGCTGACAATAGGGGGAGTCTTTTCTAGGGCACTCTTTCAGAAGGCCACGTGTCTTTTCACATTATGACTCCGTCCAGCCCCTTGGGCTGCTGGGGCTACATTGTGGAAGACTTCAATTCTCTTCCTTCTTTTCTTCTACCTGGGCATTTTGAATGACTCTGTTTGAAGGGCTTGTTTTCTTTTCTTTTCTTTTCTTTTGCCAACACCCTCCTCTTAGTGTTCAGCTGAGGGTTAGTGTCTGGCTCTTTGCCTCCAGTCCCTATCCTGAACTGGTGCTCCATCAGACGGAGAGTCAAGCGTGCTCTCCTGTAATCCTTGTCAAGGGGACACAACCGCGGACTGTCAATAGAGTTGATTCTGGTTCACAGCAGTCCTGTAGAACAGGGTGGAACTACTTTGTAGGGTTTCTGAATTTGTAGATCTTTACAGCAGTACATAGCCTCATCTTTCTTTTTCTGGAAAGAGTTTGTGGGTTGGAGCCACTGATTTTGTGGTTAGCAGCCCAAGTGCTAGTCCTCAACATTACTGGGGCTCTTGGTTAGGGGGCAGTGGGGGTGCAATGGTAGAACTGCTACCTTCCATATGGAAGACTCATGTTCTATTCATACCCAATGGACCTTTTGCAACAGCCACCAAACAACTACCCATGGGGGCTAATGTGTTCTTTGACACCAGACAGGTTTCAGTGGAGCTACCAGGCAAAGATGGACTAGGAAGAGAATATGCCAATCTGCTTCTGAATTTCAGTCTCAGAAATTCACACTGGCCCTACTCAGCCAATCTTAGGGAATGTGCAGCATTGGGCCTCGTGGTATTGGGATTTTCATGAGTCAACTGCATACAACAAACAGCAAGAACACCACCACAACTCCAACAACTGTATGTCTCTGTTTGATGTAGGAGATTTCTGGATAGAGTAAATGATTAGTAAATGAGATGTCCAGAAAGTATGCCCAGACACATTTAGTCCATGGATAAAATTACATTACTCTATGCATTTGATAATTCATGAACAAGGAATTAATTGCAAGTTGTTAGAGAAGATTCTGTTTTTCATTTAATCCAATCATATCAATCAAATTGTCTCCTTGCGCCCTGTTCTCAACTATTATTGGTACCTTTCAGTTGCTCCATACATTGTATATACATTGTATGTATAATATCTATAACAAAGATGTTTACCATGCTGGCATTGATAGGTGCCATTAACTCCTACTGACTCTGTGCAACAGAACACTCAGTGCTATGCCATCCTCACAATTGTTTGAGCCCATGGTTGTATCCACTGTGTCAACTCATCTCATTGAGGGTCTTCGTCTATTTTTCCTACCCCTCTACTTTACCAAGCATGATGTCCTGCTCCAGAAACTGGTGCCTCCTGACATGTCCAAAGTGTATGAGAAAAAGTCTCTCCCTCCTTATTTGTCTGAAAATAAAATGCAGAGTTTTTACATACAAAAGTTTGAAAGTCAGAATGGGACTGGCCAATACTGTTTTATATATACATATACATATATATATATATTATAGTACATAGTTTTCCCATTGTTAGTACATTGTTTTATTAGGAGCTAATCCAAACATCATACCATTCTAATCACATCAAGCAGTACTGTACAATTGTTACCAAAAAAAAACCTTAGAACATTTCCTTCCTTCTTGAACTCTTTGATATCAGCTCCCCTAATCCCCTCACCTATCCCACCGCACCCCCCAGGAACCTTTATTCTCGTTGCTGTCTCTAATAAGTTCATCTAACCTTGGTTTCATATATCAAAAACAGAGAAACATACATGATGAAGATTCAAGAAGGCTACATACAATGATAAAATACAACAGAGATAATCCCTGATGTCAAAAAAAAAAAAGCACAGAAAATAGTAAAAGTGAGGTCAGGGCCAAAGTACTCTTCTTCCAAGACAGAGTTTGTTGTTATTCTTTGGACAGCCCATGGTAATTTCAAAATTCTTAGCCAACACCATAATTCAAAGGCATTGATACTTTTTCAGTTTTCTTTGGGCAAAGTCCAAGTTGTGCATGCTTATGAGGCAACTGAAAATCTTATGGCCCAAGTTAGTCCTCAAAGCAACCTCCTTTCTTTCCAACACTTTCACGAGTTCTTGTGCAGAAGCTTTACCCAATGAAAACTTTTGACCTCTTGACGGCTGTTCCCATGAGCATTGATTGTGGATCAAAGCAAAGCCAAAATCCTTGGCAATTTCAATCTGTTCCCCATTATGATCATGTTACCTATTGGTCCAGTTGTGAGGATTTTGATCTCTTAGATATTGAGTTGGAATCCCTACTGAAGGCTGCAATCCTTGATCTTTATCAGCAAGTGCTTCAAGTCCTTCTCATTTTTAGCAAGTTTGTTCCATCTGCACATTGCAGGCTAATAAACTCTTCTTTATATAATCCAAATGCTCTTTATTTTCTCAGCAAATACAAAATCAATAAATATGGTGACCAAATACAACCTTGATGCACACCTTTCCTGATTTTAGACCATACAGTATTCCCTCGTTCTGTTCATACAACTACCTCTTGATCTAGGTACAAGTTCCAAGTGGCACAAGGAAGTGTCCCAGAATTCTGATTCTTCTCCAAGCTATTCATACTGCACTATGGGCTACACAGTTGAATGTATTGGCATAAATAAATGCAAGTAAACATCTTTCTTGTATTCTCTGTGTGGCAGTCACTATCTTATGTCAATTCCAGGACTGGGAGTGTGGTGGAGTCTAGACTGCCAATCTGGAGATAGCCAATGAGACCTCTATGTGGGCATGACTTTCTCCTGAGAATTCTGGGAAATCTCACGGTATTTCCCAATTAGAGGTGAGAGATTTACGGCTCAGTCTCTTGGAGACAGTCTACTGACAAGACAACATGGAAGCATGCTGACAGACCCTGAATCCTGGAAATTGGAGGAGCCGGAGGAGAAGACACATGGGCTTACACTGATGGAACCAGACCTCTGAAGCCAGAAAAGCCACATAGAGACTCATGCCAGTGCTGAGAGACTTGAGAAGCTACAGAGAGGCCCCTGCCAGCACTGGGATGTTCCTAGCACTACTGGGTAAACAAGACTGCACCCACTGGCTTGTGATCGTCCTGGTGTTACTGCATGTATTACGTTAGTCTGGAGAGGACTTATGGATTGGTATTGGGCATATGAGCTAATATTGGACTTTTGGCCTTAAACTGGACGGGGCTGAGATGTTTTCTTGATGTACAGTTGCTCTTGTGTGTAAATATCTCCCTTATAGACATATGCGTGTTTATAAATTTGTTTCTCTAGTCTACCTGAACTAATACACTCTGCTTTTAGTCTGGAGCCATCTGATAGCAGCAATGATTTCCATGTGTCACATTCTCTTCTGAATACAGTCTGAACATGGATGGCAGCTCCTGGCAATGTACTGCTGCAACCATTGTTGAATGATCTGTAGCAAAATGTTACTTGCACATGATATTGTTATATAATTTGAGAATCCTGTTTCATCTCCTTTCATTGAAATGGGTACAAATACAGATCGCTTCCAGTCAGTTGGCCAATTCCTGGCATAGATGAATGAGTGCTTCTAGTGCTTCACCAACTGGTTGCAATGTTTCAATGGCTACCCATCACTTCCTGGATCCTTGTTTGGGGCTAGTGTTTCAGCGTAGCTTGAAATTCAGTAACACTGGTTCTTTCTCATATACCACCTCCTGTAATTGTGGGGTATCAATGGATTCTTTGGAGTGTGATGATGACTTTCCATAATCTGTTGGTGCTTTCTCCATCACCCAATAGTTTTTCCATAGAATTTTTCAAAATTGCAACACAAGGCTGAAATCATTTCTTGTTATTTCAGTTTAAGAGATACTGAGCAAGTTATTCCTTTTTTGTTTTCTAACTCTAGGTCTTTGCACATTTCATTATAATATGTTACTTTAACCTTCTCCAGGTTCCCTTTGAAATTTTCTGCTCAGCTCTTTGACTTCACTTCATCATTTCTTTCATTTGCTCTAGTTGCTCTATGATAAAGAGTAATTTTCAGAGTTTCTTCTTACATCCATTTTGATCTTTTCTTTCTTTCATGTCTTTATAATAGCACTTTGCTTTCTTCATGAATAATATTCATTAAGTCTCCATCATTAAAGTTTAGTGCAGCAAATTTGATCTTGAGATGTTCCCAAAATTCAAGTGGGATAGACTCAACATTATATTTCTACTCTCATGGACCTTTTTTCACTTTCTTCAGCTTCAACCTGAACTTACATATGAACAACTGATGGTCTCATTCCACAGTCAGCCCCTGGTCTAGTTTTAGCTGAGGATATTGTGTTTCTCCACCATCTTTTCCCAGAGATATAGTCTATTAGAATTCTGAGTATTACACTTGGATATGTCCATGTATACAATTGCCATTGGTGGTGTTGTGGAAAAAAGGCATTTTCTATGAGTGTGTTGTTGGTTTTGCAAATTTATATCATGCAATCTCCAGCTTTATTTATGTCACAAAGACTACATTGTCTAACTACTGTTCCTTCCTGTTTCCAACTTTTGCATTCCAATTTCCTATAATTATCAGTGCTTGATATGCTTGATCAACTCAGACTGGAGACAGTTATGGTGGTAGAATTCTTAAATTTCTTCATCACTATCTTTGGTAACTGTTGCACCATTTTGAATAATCATGGCCTTGATTAGACTTCCTTGAATGAGGAGAGACATAATCCTATCACAAAAAGCATTACACTTCAAGATAGATCTTGCCACATCCTTTTGACATGGAATGTATTGCTATTCCTCTTGCCTGTGTCATTCCCAGCATGGTAAACCACATGATTTTCTCATTTAAAATAATAAGCATTAGTCTATGTCACCTAACACCTAGACATTGATCATTATGCATTCTATTTCATTTTGGGAAACTCTCACTTCACCTAGATTCATACTTCATAAATGTTAAGTTCCAATTATTAATAAATGTTTTATGCTTACAGATTTTTTTCTTCATGTTGCTTCATGCCTCTGGAGGATAAATGAAGGTCCTGGAGGCTTTGATCTCACAGCTTTTAATCCCTTCATGTCATGATGGTCAGCTTTACTTTGAGAGGACAGCTCTTGCTCAGTCTGATTTTGAATGCCTTCTGACCTGAGGGACTCCTCTTCTGATTTCCATTCATGAGGCCTTCAGTATCCTACAATGTTTTGATGCTATGCATACAATTTCAGCAGCCAATTCCTCAGATATGGACAGCCTACTACATCTTCATTGTCTGCTCTTAGTCTGGAAGCTCTGCTGAAATCTGTTCAGTTTGTGTAAACCTGCTGGCATTTGAAATACCAGGGACATAGCTTTTGATGTCACAGTAATACACATGTGCTTAGTGTATCCTAAGTAAAGGAGAAGCCTTTTGTTGTCTTTCCAGAAGCAGTAGAAGACTCAATCAATCTTTTTCACTCTCCCAGTAGATCCTACATGCACTGAGACAAAAAAGATAAAAGTCCATGTATGGCAGTCATGTATTCGTGATATCAATTTCATGATTGGGATATAGGGGTGGAGTCTAACCTGTTAATCTGGAGGTAGCCAATGAGTACTCACTGAGGCTTCTGTATGGGCATGGCTTTCCCCTGAGACTTCTGGGAAGTCAGTCTCTGAGATGATGAACTATCAACAAGACAAGATGGCAGCGTCCGAGGAACTGGAGGAGTCTGAGGAGAAGCTACATGGCCTTACACTGATGAAACCAGACCTCTGAAGCTGAAGAAACCACATGGAGGCACCTTCCAATTGCTTCTGCAACCACTGGATGCTGTTGATGGATCCTGAGCCCTGGAAGCAAGGAGCCATGGGGAGACCCTTGCCAGTACCCTGCATGGGCTTCATGAGTCAGAAAGAGATTTTATTAGATTGGTATCATGCATATGGGCTAATGTTGGATTTATGACCTTGGACTGGACTGGGTTGGGATGCTTCTCAATGTTCCATTCCTCTTGTATATAAACCTTTCCCTTATATCCATATGTGTGTCCCTGAATTTGTTTCTCTAGTCTACCTGGACTAACACACCATGTCATGTCCCTGAGCTCACGACAGCTCAAGCTGTGGCAGTGACACAGGGATGGCTGCCCAACTGACAATGAACAGTACATTGACCTTAGTCTTGTTGGAAGCACATCACTAACAAATTGAAGTGAGCACCATGAGTCTTTGTTGGACTCCAAGTTGGCTTTTTCTACCAGAAAATCCAGCTTCAAACCCTTGGAGGGGTTACAACCCAGCACCACCACAACATCAAACTCCTTCACCTTCTAGAGCAAAACTCTCCAATGTAGATGACCAGAAATTAATGGAACATTTCTTACTAAACTGTCTTGTTGAACCTAAATAGTCCTTGAACCTCCAGGGACTGCCTAGAAAGAGAAACTTGAAAGATCCTGAACCTATGTATTTCTACATAGGGAAAGCAAATACATATAGTCCCACAGGAGTTAAGCTATGCAATTATGAACTTCAAAAGAAACACTATATGCATGCATACACACATGCACATATCACACACACATCTTTACCATCACGAGCCAAATCAGCTTCTCCATTCCTAAGACAGATGGAAGTCCCATCTGCCTGGGATTTCTAAGTAACCTACTTCTTGAAAAACAAAGAGATTTGGACAATATAAAATAAATTATCTAAGAAAGAGAAAGCATCTCTGAAGGTACAAAAATATAATATCCAAGAAAATGTGACATTTGTGGACAACTGAGAGAAGCTCAATACAGGTGACCTTAAAATTTTAAATAAAATACATGAGTGTCCTGATAGTAATGACTCACCACCCCCACCCCCACCCCTTGTAGGGGCTGTTTTCACTTCAGGCCTGTCTGTTCAATAGCAGCAGCACCTCAATTGACCCCAAGGTTCAGGTCCAAAGGAAAGTTTGGACCAGAATACCTAGAACTAGATAGACCCTTCTAACTTATACTGCCCTATCACCACTGGAGACCCAACAACCATAGGGACCACAGATAGGGCTCTCTTGGGATTGGGGGTGGCTTGTGGCTCTGCTGGGCAACTTAGAATCATTAAAACCACAGCAGCATCCAAGTTCCTGAAATGTGAGTCAAAACAGCCTCCTAGAGAAAGGCTAATCCAGAATCAGAGTATCTGGTCCCATCACATCGTGCACCTTCTAGTTTTAATCCCAAGGGCTGGAGATGCAAAAGAGGAGTCTGCCTTCTGCTATGCAGCCAGACAACTAAAAGCAATCAAAAGAACCAGGAGCTATAACAATGAGTACAAAGCAAAGATTCTAAAATGTATTGCGGTGATGATTGCACGACTCTTTAATTTGTCTCAACTATTGAACTGTATCAGACATGAATTAGTATGTCAATAAAATTTCTAAATGATAAAAGGGCCAGAAGTTTATGCAAAAAATGCTCTGCTGACTTTGGGGGGAATGCAGAGAACTGGAGAGAGTTAAGGACTTAAGATCTTTGGGGGAAAAACAGGAAAAAAAATGGTGCAGCTCCATTTTACTATGTACTGGTAAGTTTGTGTAAACTTGCTGCTTGCGGTAGACCATATAATTAATGGTGGCAGAACCACAACTCAACCATTTACATGATCCAGTGGCCAAAAGTATAAGTATCTGAAAAAGGGTATTTTAGAAAGTCTCCATACCACTTCTAAATTTATACCAGCAAGTCTTTGGAGTTAATGTGTACCCTTTAGCTTAGTAACCACATTCCATCTTTGGCCTCATGGACCGACGAGAGCAATATTGAATCACTTTTACATATATTTCAGAGGCTAGGGCAGAGTTTTGTTCTGTGGGGTCACCACAAGTTGAGGTCAATTCAATGGTACATAGCCAAAGCAATGATTTTCAGGATTTTATTATTCTGGTTCAGGTTGATCTTTTCACATTTAAAAGGGCTTATTCCCACATGGCAAATGCAAACTGCAGAGTTAGCCAGCCAACCATGGTCATATCAACATTTTAAAACTGTCTTACCATTTTTGCTGGTGAGCCCCACAAGTGTTTTCCCACAAATATTTGACTAGGGGCCAGCAAACAAAAGCAACACAAGCTTCTTTTGAGATACACGAACAACATTCTCAACCCATCTGTGCATCTAATCCAATCTGACCAAGATATCGATTGAGTTGGAGGACACATAATTAGATGCTCAATTCTCTTAACTTTCTAAGTTGTTGTCGAACATAGAAGCTACGTGTGGCAATTTAATTTTATTCATGTGTGATTTGATTCTCTTACTTTCCACTCCACATAGCATTCTGGCCATGGAGTCACAGATCTGTGGTCTGAAAGTGCAAGGGCTAGATCGTGCACAGAGAAGATAAGGTCTCACCTCAAACCAATTTCTCAGGTGCTTTCCTAAGCCGAATACCGGGTGAGCTGGGGCACACATGCCATGAAGGAATGCAAGGTCTTGGACAGCCAGGTCCTGTAGGCTGCCTGATCTCAGGGACAGGTCAAAGACAGAGAAGCCCTTCAAAGTTCTACCAATTTGATATGATCACTTTATGCTCAAAGTGATCATGATTATCTTTAGGGTGATGAACACTCACACTGCCTGTCAATCATGCCTTCACCGGTATGGATTTCTTTTTGCTGCCCCCTACACACTCAGTCCAATTTTTTTTCAAAACTGTTTTTCAGGTTACAATTTTATTCTTACAAATTCCAGACATTTTGGCTAGTGTGAATGAAAATAAGTATATAGAAATTACCAGCAGTCACTGGTACCCTCAGATGCTTCACAATGGCAGTAAACATAAACGGTCCCACCTGCACAATGAGTCTGACCTCAACTAAATCATCTCTGAGAGTCATGCAGGCTGTTTACCTGAATCTCTGGTTCTCTCCTCTTGACACATGGTGAGGTCACATGCCAAGCATGGGTATGCAACTTGCTCAGGCCAATGAGTAGGAACAAAAGGGTTACTTCCAGCAGGAAGGGGCAAGAGCCAGTGCTACTTCACCTCTTTCATAATTGCCACTAGTCCGGAGCCTTCAGGGTGGTTGTTTTATCTGCCCAGAACGATGACACCACACAGTAGCGTTAGAGTGTAAACAATAGATGAACGTGTGACTTCAAATCATTGAACTTAGCCACTTGGTTGTTATTGTCACATAACCTTACGTATCACAAGGTGACTGAACAACAGCACTTATAAGAATACAATTATATCAGGACATGAAGCAATATGGGAAAAGTTACTATAATCTCAAACAAGAGATGTGAGGCTATATGCATTATACAGTGGTATAGATATTAGATACGGCTATCCATATATATGATATGACAAGGTTCCCTGAGCACCACAAATGGTTTGTACTTGATTATTAGCGAAAGGATTCGTGGTTCAAATCTACCTGGCAGTGCAGAAGAAAGATCTGGTGATATATACCCATAAATGTATAGCCATGCAAACCCAAGTGAGCATGTGTCTGCTTTGAAATATGTGGAATCTCCATGAATCAGAATCAACTTGGTAACAAGTTTTTACATGTCTTTTTATTGATAGCCACTTTTGGGTAAAAATCATTTTATTGGGAACTCTGACAGCGCTTATCACAATTCATACATGCATGTGTCAAGTATATTTGTACATATGTTGCCATCAATTTTAAAACATTTTCTTCTACTTGTGTCCTTGATATCAGCTTCTCATTTTTCCCTCTCTCCCTGGCCCTCCCTACCTTATGAACCCTTGAAAACTTAGCAATTATTATTTTTTCATGTCTTACACTGACCAATGTCTCCCTTTACCCACTTTTCTGCTGTCTGCCCCCCTGGGAGAGGGTTTTATGTAGATCATTGTGCTAGGCTTCCCCTTTCTACCCCCTACCTTCCCCTTATCCACCTGGAATCACTACTCTCATTATGGGTCCTGAGGGGTCTGTCTTGGATTCCCTGTGTTTCCAGCTTTTATCTGTACCAGTGTGCATACTATGGCCTAGACGAATTTGTAAGGTAGAACTAGGGTCAATAGTCACTTAGTAAAGACTTCTCTCCCACTTTAAAAAAAAAGAAAGAAAGAAAACATACCGTCTCCGCCCTTGCCAAAAAAAAAATAATAAAGTCCTTTCTCAAAGCAATTGGGTTATTTGAATTTTTAAAACTCAGGTTCAAAAATCTCCAAGAAAAACAGAGTTTTCCCATCCAAAAAAAAAAAATACTTGGCCCATTTGTCAAAATCATTTACAGAGTTAGACTTCTTTTTTGAAGTCCAAGTACATTAATCAAATGTAGCCCTTCAAAGGGTCTTCATTTTGAGTGACCCCGTGAGCAAAAAAAAAAAAAATAGCTGCCAACCACTCCTTTGTCACTACAGAGGACCAGGCAGACCCGAAGAAAGAGAAGTAAGTCAACAAGTGAACGAACAACCGTGCAGGCACAGTCTCCTAGTCCTGCCCACCCTGCCCCCCCCCCACCTCGCCCGCCCCGCCGCCTGACCCACTTTGCCTTCCAAGTGTTAGCGTGGGAGCCAAGCACATGTGTGTTTGTTTACCAATCAGATGAGGCAGACCTGTCCAACATCTGATTGACTTCTTATGTGCTACAATCCTAAAAGCGTGTGTGTCCAAAACGCAGGTTTAAGGGTAGCCCTCAAATGTCACAGCTAACACCCCTGGAGACTCCAAGCCTACGGAAAACCTGCCCAAACTCGTTTCCTTCTCAAAACAACGGGTCTCGGAAGGGCGATGGATCGTCTGGGAAGCAGGGGCCCACTTCTGCAGGTTTCTTGTTTAAGGATGGGAGGAATTGTCCGTTGTTTAATTTGCCACACTTTTAACTGGTGAATCAGTCAAGGATGATGTCATGTGTTATCCTCCAACTGCTGGTGTGGTTCGCCCGGGCTCCCCGAAACCATCCCCTCCATGGCTGTGGCTGCTTGTCCGTCCATCCCTTCCCAGTGTCCCTCCTGTCTTCAGCTCCTTCCCAGCCAGCCGCAGGCAAATAGCCCCACAGGCAAGGATGAAACAGGAAGTCTGACAGCTGGAGCCCGCAGTGGGACCCCGAGTGTTTTCCCACCCCCCATCCTGGCATCGGTCCCCTGAAGTACAAACACACACAGAGTTCCCATTGTTGCAGCCTTCCCAGCCCACTGATCCTAATATGGAATGCAGCAGGAAAGCCATGATTTCCTGACTCTCGCAGCACGCCGGAGGAAGCCAGGGGGAAACTCCATTACAAAGTCCAGCTTTCCTCCATGTTAGAGGGGAAGGGGAAAGGGGGAAGATATAGCAAAATTCCCCACCCCCACCCCCAACCCTAGTCCTCCTGATCCAGGCTGGCGAGCAGAGAGTCCAGGGAAACCAGGAGTCCCCAGCACTGCGTGAAATGAGCCTTTCCTAACTCCAACCAGCTGGCCGAGAGGACAGGCTCTTGTCATACTTCCTCTGGAGTCCAGGCTACCTTGCCGTACCAGGATGCTGAGCTCGGGGCCGCCCACCAGCGGCCTGGGCCATGTCACGGGGCGCCCAAGCCTCCCCTGGCAGGCAGAGTGACCTCCAGCCTGCCTCTTGCCTCCCGCCCCCTCCATGTGCCCTGCGCCAGTGGGAGAAGCCGGAGTTCCGCCGCTGGAGCCGCCGGCATGCACGGCGCGGAGCGGACCGACAGCCGCTGCGCCTGCGGGGGCCGCGCCGAGAAGAAGATGCTCAAGTGCGTGGTGGTGGGTGACGGCGCCGTGGGCAAGACCTGCTTACTGATGAGCTATGCCAACGACGCCTTCCCGGAGGAATACGTGCCCACTGTGTTTGACCACTACGCAGGTAAAGTGGGTGTGTGGGGGGGGTGGGGGCGGGGGGGGGGTGCTGCCTGCCCACTGCGGGGACCCCTGGCTTCTTTCTGCCATGACCCGGAGATGCCCAGCAGTGGCCAGGGACCTTGGCAGAACTTACCACCGAGGAGTTTGCCGGGATGGTTAGAACACTTTCTACATCTCCCCCCGCCCCGCCACCACCCCGCCACACACACACGCACACGCACACACACGCGCACATGCACACACGCACCATCCTAAAGTCAAATCAGAGTGCGCCGGCGACTTGTAAGATTTTAGCTCCACATGTGCCAGATTTACCGTTTTATTATTTTATGGCCATTATTGTGAACATTTTTTTTTTAAATGAGGGGTATTTATTTCTTCAAAAGGAGAAAGAAAACCTTAATAGATACGCAAGTGAGAGAAGTAGTCTTGCCCCTTTTCCTAGCTTCACCTCGGGCCCCTCTGAAATGAAAATACCAAATGTCCTAAACATCAGAGCAGTCATTTTTCCAGAACAACCGATACCGCAAATACTATATTTTCAGTTTTCTGGTGGTGCCCTTGGGCAGCTGGGGTGGGGAGTGGGTTGGGAGAATTACCCGGTTTTAGACCTCTGGTCATCTGAATCTTGAATTCAACAAACATTTGTCATCTGTGCTTTTAAAAAAAATCACAGATAAAATATGACAGCTCTATCTGTATCTTTTCAAAGCATGTCTCTAAAAGACAAAATTGGACTTAAAATATTTCAAAACACAATACTTAAGATGCAGTAGCCCCCTGCTTAATTCTTTTCTGCTGACTTCGATTTTTTTGTGGAGATTTGTCAGCGTACTAGCACGCAGTTAGGCCATTCTATGGTGAGTCTTACTTTTCCTTGTGACTTCCCAAACAAATCTGATTAAGTACCTCAACGGCCTGCTAAGGAACTTCTTCAAGCTTACCCGAGTCTAAAATATGTTCCATCTTTTGGAATGCAGTGATTGGTATGGCGAATTATCTGAGGTCTGAGATTTTGGACTGAGGAAATCTTCTCTTCCCTCACTTTGACTTTGGATCTGCGTTAGCCAAGGGGAAACGGCTCACAGGAAACCTGGGAGTGCTTGGTTTACACTACGTGGCGATTTGAAATCCTCTTTCCATAGGAAGTAACTTCTTTTCCAGAGTTAAAAAAGCAATGAAATCCCCTCCCCTGCTGGCGTTTGCATGATTTATAACGTTCCTATATAGCAGAGAGGGAAACAAACCCTGCCCTGAGAATAATAGCCACTTCCAGAAAGTTTTCTCTGTATTTGCAGAAGTTCCGAACAAGTTCAAATGCTGACTCCTTTAAGATTTTCTGAAAATATGACGGCCATGCTCACAGAAGAATATTTTAAAGAGAGAAACAAAAGAACAAGTTGACTTTGATTTTGAGGGAGGAGAACTAAGTATAAAATTAGTGAATCAAGAAAAGGGGAACCGATCACAAAGATCTACATATAACCCTCTGGGGGGTGGGGGGGGAAGCACAGACAACAGAAGCGTGAGTGAAGGGAGACATTGGTCAGTGTAAGACATGAAAAATTAATAATAATTGATATATTATCAAGGGTTCATGAGGGAGAAAGGGTGGGAGAGGGAGGGGGAAAATGAGAACCTAATACCAAGGTCTCAAGTAGAAAGTAAATGTTTTGAGAATGATGAGGGCAACAAATGTACAACTGTGCTTGACCCAACGGATAGATGCATGGATCGTGATAAGAACGGTATGAGCCCCCAATAAAATGAGTTTTCTTAAACAGTGAATCACATATACCTTAAGGAACTTACTAGGATTCGTGACTTAAAAACATTTTAACACAGATTATTTATAATAGATCCTCGTTCCGTCTCCAATGAGAAAGGTACCAGGGACACCTCATTCCATAAGCCTTTTCATAAAAGTGGGAATCTAAATCTCTCCCAAGAAGAGGCTTCACAGGATTATGAAAACTGTTTCCGAATCTCCACACAACCAGTTGCGTAACACGTGTTGAAAAAGAAAACAGAGGAAAGCATCTTTAGAGAGAAAGTCAACTTATTAAAAACAAAGAAAGAAAGAAAATACAATCAAGAGTAAATAAACTTGGGAACAAAGGTATATTCCCATTAGACCAATTTATTTTATATTGCACTGTTGCTTGGCCATCAAAACATCTTGAAGTGTTGGCTATTCGGCCTAGTGGGTTATGAATTGGGCCACTCACCACAAGGCTAGCAGTTCAAATTAACCACCCGCTGTGAAAGAAAGATGAGACTTTCTGCTCCAGGAAAGATTTAAAGCCTGGGAAACCCTAGGAAACTTGGTCCTAGAAAGTCATTGAGTCAGAATAGACTTAATGTGAGTAAGTTTTTGTTGTTTTGACTTGGGGTTTGTTTGGTTTTTTTTTTGGAGGGGAGTGCTGGAAGAGGGTGGAGAGTGCAGATCAAATCATAGTCATTTTGCATGGCTATTTCAGTTAATGAGCTGAGCATCTCCCCAAGAGGCTCGATAGAATCTACCCAGAGGTGTCTCATAAGGAAACTTTGATACTCTACATTCAATGTATCATTCATTAAAAACCTTAAGAAGTATAGATAGTTTGGCTCTAATACATATGAGTTTGTGATGAATTTGAGTTGACTTGACGGAAATTGTCACTCTCTGCACATAGTAGATACTTCTCGATATTGTTGATTTGATTTACATGTTGTGTCTTTTAAAAAATCATTTTATTGGGGAATGATGCAGGTCTTATCGCAATGCATACATCCATTCATTGTGTCAAGCATATCTGTGCATTTGCTGCCATCATCATTCTCAAAGCATTTTCTTTGAGCCTTTGATTCTTGTGCCTATTTTAATCACAAATATCGCATGTGATTCCAGTTAAGAAGAGAATGAAGACAATAGCCACACCTACCTAAGATTGTGATGAAGTGATTGTTTTTATGAGCAAAAAGATATTCTCCATCACAAAATCTCTAGCTTCCTTCATCCACCCCCACCAGCAGTTGGTTGAAGGTGAATCTTTACACAGTCATATTACAGTCAATATGAAAATACTAAATGTCATCTTTCCATTGGAATCATTACTTGATCTCTGGGACCTACTGGCTCTTTCTAAAAGTGGCTACCTGAAATGGAGACATTAGAAATTTTCCATTCAGCTCAAAGAGAATCTATCTCCTGAAGAAGATGTTTCATTCATAGATGCCCCTTGCAGAAAAGCAGCAATGTGATAGTATAGATGGAGGTACAGCACAATGCTCAAGACAGTGAGTTTAGACCCAAGTTTGTTTTCATCTCAGAAGCTCGACTTTCCTCATTGTATCAAAATGTATGCATCAAAATGTATCAAAATTTCCTAACCACAACTTGGCTGAGAGCCCCTAAGGGAAGGAGCTTTATCTTGTCAAATCCAATGGTCAATTTCATTCTGTGTCTCTTAGTTGATGCTTTTCTTTGATCCTTTTTTTGGGGGGTGGGGTTAGTCACTTCCCTTCTTGAAACTCTTTCTTCGCTGGGCCCCTGGGTTCCCTCCTTTCCCCACCTTAGCAATTTTTTCTCTATCTCCTTTGCAATCTCCACAATCCTTCCCCGGCCATGAAATGCGGGTATTTCTCCGAGCTCGGCTCTTCACTCTTCTTCTCAATTTAGTCACATCCTTTGTTTGACTTCCTGATACTTACTCACCAGATCCTCCTCAGACAGACCTGGAGTTAGCAATATTATTTTACACACAGAGAGAATTTGCCATCCTGCTGTATTTCTCTTCACGGTATTTTAACAGCCCAGGCATAATGTATTTGTTCATTTAGATAATTAATTATACAAAACACTGCAACAGAAACTCCTGGAGGTCAACCACGTCAACTATTCTATTGTAAGCTTCTAAAACAGAGCCTGGCCTATAATGGTCTCTCAATAGCTAGTTAGTGAAAACTGAATTTTAAAATGCTTTAATCATTAGTCTGAGGACTAGGACTAAAGAGCAGACCAGTGGGGTAAAAGTGAAAACAAAGAGTCACTCATGCTATTTACCAGTGTACCCTGAAGCACATCTCTGGGACCGGATTTCTACACCCTTCCAGGGATGACTCAAATTGTCCCAAAGGCCTTTTGACCATTGGCAGCTTGTCATGGAGCAATCACATTTCTCATCATACCTATCTCTACCTAACTTTGACTTTGAGTAGTAACTCTTTCACTGGCTAAAAAAAATATTCTTAGCAATAAATATTTTGCATGAAATGTGACACAGAGATATGACTTAGTTTTTGGTTTAATTAGGTGGCATTTTTGGCTAATTGGATTGTTTTTATGGCTTGTATATTTGTGAGAATGCACATGTAAAACAAGACCTTTGGCCTGGAACTTATGTATGATGCACCTGCAGTTTACATCATATGCTGGATTCAAATTGATTTAATTTGGGGATCTTTCTGACATAGTTTGGGAACTCACTTTGACACTATTTGCAAAACCAGCCTGCATATAAAGTAAACAATTTGTGGAAGGTGGTGGAGGTGGGGGGGGGGCCAGAATCTGCTTACTCTAGTAGCTAAGTGAGGTGTGAAGTAAAATCATTTCTACAGACAGCCAAAAGCCATTTCTAATTTTTTAAACTAAATTAAATGGTGAGAGATATAAAATAGACTCAGTAACAATCTTAAAAACAATCTTAAAGAAAAAACATGCTATATCCAATCCAGAGGGGGAGGAAGGAGATCATAAGAGTGAATAAAAACAAACCTCCAGGCTTATAAAGGGTTGCAGCACACTTTTGACCACTTGGGTCTGCTTACTCAGGTATTTCTCATTTGTTATTTCTGAAGGCACTGGCGAGTCTCTAGCAAATGGACAAGATAGATTTTTTTGCAAGTCAAAAAAAACCCCTAAAACAACTGTCGTGGAACTATGGGACAAATCATCTTATATATAAATGAATAGATGAAGATTGTGAAAGAGAAGATGCACCGACTGAATCACTCGTCTCCTTTTAAATGTAACAATACTTAAAAAACTAACCAGAAGGGTCAGCAGACATGGAACTATTAACAGATTGGTTTATTTCTTTGCTTGTTTACTTCTTTTTTGTTTTTTTGATATCTATTCATATAAGATCGACAGGATAACCAATCCTGAGGAGAAAACAATGGGTCTACAACTTGAGGGGCATGTGGGAGATGAGGAGGTGGTAAAAAGGTGGAGGTGGAGGTCGGGCAACACACCCAGAGACCAGGGCACAATAAGAGAACATAAATCAACGGTGAGGAGGGTGTAGGATGCCTGATGGGGGTTGATCAAGTATAACGGAGTCAAGAAAAGTTCCGAGAATCTAATGAAGGTTGAACATGATAGTGGGACAGAAGGAAAATAAAAATAAATAGAAGAAAGAACTAGGTGGCCAAAGACATTGATAGAGGTACAAACATAGGCACATACATATGTAAATATATAAATATACTAACAGAGATACATATCTCTATTTAAATGATATGTATTAAGGTAGAAGGCAGGCATTGGCATTCAAGTACTTCCTGGAAGCAAGAACACTTTGTTCTAATGACATGGTATTCTGTATTGCTCACCGTCTCTAAATGATTGCTGAAGTCAAAATGGGAGCCTATGCAAGTGTGGTAAAGAAAGCTAATGGTGTCCAGATATCAAAAGATATGGCATGTGGGGTCTTAAAGGTTTGAAGATAAACAGGAAGTCATAGAGTAGAGAGACAACTTGTGCACATGGAAGAAGCACACCACCCTGTGTGATTACAAGGTCAATGGGATCAGAAGACCTAAAGCAAACAAATACATTCATATAAATGCTGGGGGTCAGACAGAAGACCCAAAGCCCATTTATATACAATTGGACATTCCTACACAGAAGGCTCCCAAAGAATGAATGAGCCGAGTGAAAATAAAAAAAAAAAAAAGAATGAGTAAGTCAGACAGGATACAGCATAGCATCCTGAAGGAACACACAGGATTCCTCTAGATCTTTATTGCTCCCTCCCACCCCTATCATGACCCCGGTTCTACTTGACAAATCCAGCTAGACCACAGCATGTACACTGGTAGAGTTAAAAGCTCTTGATATATGGAATCTAGGAAAAACAAATCCCTCAGAAACAGTAATGGAAGTCGCAATACCATGAGACTAGATGGAAGGTGGAGGGAGAAGGGAAAGAAACAGGGAACCAACTACAATGATCGATACATAACATACCCCAGGGGGATGAACAACAGAAACATGGGTGAAGGGAGACAACAGGTGGTATAAGACATGAAAATAATAATTATTATAATTTATCAGGGGCCCATGAGAGTGGGAGGGTGGCGAAGAGAGGGGGAAAAGAAGGAGCTAATACCAAGAGCTCAAGTAGAAAGAAAATGTTTTTAAAATGATGATTTGTACAACATATGTACAAATGTGCTTGATACAATTGATTTATGGATTGCTATAAGAGTTGTAAGCATCTCCAGTAAAATGATTCATTAATAATAAAGTTTGTAGGCATCTACTCCTCTGATATACAACGGAACTAAGCACTGCCCTGTACTGCACCGTCACAATTGTTCTTGTATCTGAGCCCATGAGTGCAGTGATTGGTGTCCATTCATCTCTTGTCAAAAGTGCCTTCTTTTTTGCTGGTCTACTATTTACCACACATGAGCTCCTTCTTTGGGGACCAGTCTCTCCTGACAACGTGTCCAAAGTACATAAGATGAAGTCTCACCACCAGTGCCTCTAAAGAGCATCTGTCTTCTTCCAAGACAAACCTTTTTGGGTTTTGGCAGAATGTAGCAATTCCAATATTCCTCACCAGTGCCCTAATTCGGATGCATCAATATGGCTTCACTCTTGCAACTTTCACATCCATATGAGGCAATGGAAGTGGCATGTCTTGGATCAGGTGCACCTCTGTTCATAAAATAACATCCTGACTTGTCAACACTTTAAGAAGGTCTTGTACAGCAGCTTTATCCAATTCAATGGGTACATTTGTAGTTAGATCTCTTAAGAGACTAGAGAGTTGCTTTTACTCAAAATCCACTGGATGACAGCAACTTTGCTGTGATAAGTTGTGCTTGCCAGAGAGCGCCACCAAAGCCACATTCCCAAGGTGGGAAACTTTCCTTAGTCTCTGACCTTCCTGCAATCCAACTTTAGCTGACAACAAGCCAAGGATCCTGGCCAATCAGACCTCAGTAGTCAAACTCCTTATGAGAAAGACTTTTAGTACAACACGTCTTGGCTCGTTTCTTTGCCCTGGCTGGAAGAATTTCATAAATTTTACTGTTATACTCTATTTAATTGGGGCTTCTAGTTAATACTATTTCATTTCTGGGATGACATTGATCAGACTTATTCTGACAAAATTCTGCTCTCTTTAGGGAGTATATAGAAAATTTTGGTCCAGAGATGACGCATTAAAATTAAACATGTAAAAAATTGAACATGTATGCATTTGTATACACTTGCCCATTCAACAAAGGCACTGAGCAGGTGGGCAACAATTATAATCTCTCTCAATAAAAGATAAGAAATTAAACTGATACTGTCTCCTTCATCAACCCTGAACACAAAGTCTATAAGAATCTATAGAGACTTGACTCTTTCTACATAGATACTGGATTTGACTGATAGTTATCTGGTCTCTTGGGCTAGTTGGTATACATTAGTTTCCTTGTACAACATAACCCAATAAATACCACATCTTAAATTCAATAGAGACCAACTCTTAGCTTCAGAGTGGTCTGGCATTTTTCCCAAAGTCTGGAGTCCACCCACTTCTTGGGTATTTTCAAAAGGCACAAAACACTTACCGGACTCATTTGCATTCACAAAGAGATTTTTTTCTTGGTTCTATAATATGCTTTTTTTTACCTGCACTATTCTTTATTTTTAATCTGAGTATAAATTTCCTTATGGTCATATGTGACTCTATAAGTAATGCGGTGGTATTATGAAACTGAAATGCACTAGAATAAGTGTTAATGGCAACAACTAGACATCTGTATAATGATTGTTATGTTTCAAACTGTGGTGTTGGTAAGGACTATTGAATGTACCCTGGACTGAAAAACAAACAGTTCAATCTTAGAAGAAAGTCATATGACCAGAATGCTTTTTAGCACTGAGGAAAGATGGTGAGATTTTGGCTTGCTTCTTTTAGATATGTCCTTAGGAAAGAACAATTGCTATAAATGGGTATTATGGCTGGTAAAATAAAGGACCAGTGCCCCAAAGAAAAATTCTCTGTGAGTTGGATTGAAATAGTAGCCAAAACAAGGTGCTCTAACACAGCAACAATCCTGAAGATAAAGCCCAGTGCTGGTCAACATTTTCTTCTGTTCAGGACATCAAACTCCTTCTACCCTCTTCAGTCATGGTGGATGAAGTAAAACCAGAAAGGGTCCATATTTGTAAGATGTGACTGTACAAGAATAAGTGAAATTATAAGCTAATGCATTGATACAAACTAACTATCCCTCTTTAAAAACCAAGGGCAGCACATGTATGCAGCAGTTCTCAACCTGCAGGTTGCAATGATTTGGGGGGGGGGGGGTTGAATGACCCTTTCACGGGGGTTACCCAGTTCATAACAGTAGCAAAATTACTGTTATGAAGCTGCAACAAAAATAATGCTATGGTTGAGGCGGGGGCATCACCACAACATGAAGGGCTGTACTAAAGGGTCACAACATTAGAGGTGAGTGAGGTTACAGAGTAACCCAATCTCCTGATAGACAGAAGCAGAAATGAGAGTGCTAAGATTAGGGATGTTCTCCACCCTTGCTACTTTGAATGTGTTGTATTAACACAGTGCTGGCAATTATCTGGTTTCCCACATCAGACTTGAAAGTGCTGATGACATCACTTCCAAGTCTTCCGTGCCCAAACTTTGACCTATAAGGTTTCCCATTCCTGTTATTGATCTGACACAACCACATACTATAAATTTAGGTCTGCTCCAATTTCACTGTGTCATCTGTAACGGAACTGATTTGAATGGCTTCAAAGTCCTGGTCTGTCATAGATGGGTCACAATCCACTGCAGCCAACACACTAACAATTATCAATAACAGTCTGTTTCTGGCATATTTGAAGCATTTTTTCTTTCATGTACTAATCGTCTTTCTACTGTAATCCTAAGATATCAGTTTCTCAATCGTACGGATGTAAAGATCGCGGTACACATGTTAATCGATTTATCCAATGCCAAATAGTTTGCAATGGAGTAAATGGAGAATAGAATCAAAACAACATAAGTAGTCCATATGCTTATACCTGATTATACTGAAAAAATATATACCAGTATATAAGTTACCATATACTAAGCATAACAAATAGACTCAAGCATTTTAGGAATGAAGATATTTTTGCTCATGGTATGGTCTTTTGTACGGACTTAAGGCAGTGGGGCTGATTTCCTGAATGCCATCACTTATGCGCCCAGGTTTCTTTTGTCATGTGACTCTGCCATCTCCTAAAATTTTGTGGGTGTCTGCATTCTACCACCCTACTGGTGAAGAACATGAAGGAACTTGAGTAGAAGAGCAATCATCGTTCCCAATCACACTCCCTAGGAAATAACTTCATCGTAAGGCCATCCCTGACTCGAAGGAAGGCTTGTGGGCAGAGCAGAGTCCACAGATAGGCATGGATGAGCTTTCCATGGTAGATTAGAGGAGTCCTGGTGGGGTAGTGGTTACACATTGGAATGCCAACCGCAAGGTCAGCAGTTGGAAATCACCAGCCACTCTGTGGGAGAGAGATTAGACCTTCTACGCCTGTGCAGCGTTACAGACTTGGAACTCACAGTGGCAGTTAGAGCAGGTCCAACAGGTTTGCTGTTAAGTCCGAATCAACTCGATGGCAATCAGCGAGTGTTCGTGCTGCTAGGCGCCCTCTCGTTGGTTCTGGCCCATAGCTCCCCTGGGCATCAGACAAAAAGCATGGCTTGATCCAGATTCATCCTCACCTTCTCCCTATGCGCGAGCCCCCATTGCAGCCCCCGTGTCAATCCATCTCATGGGAGGGCTTCTTCTTTTTCACTACCCTTCACTTTACCAAGCTTGCTATCCTTCTCCTGAGGCTGATCTCTCTTGCCAACGTGTTCAAAATACAGGATCTCTCCTCTGACCTTTGCTTCTAAGGAGCACTCCAGATATACTTCTTTCAAAACGGGTTCATTCGTTCTGCTTCCCACATCCTTCACCAGTACCACAATTCAAACGCATCAATTCTTCCTTGGATTTCTTTATTCAGTGGCCAACTTAAACGTGAACATGGGGCCGTTGAAAGACCATGGCTGGGGTTAGGTGCACCTTAGTTCTGAGAGCAACCTCCGTGCTTTGCCAACACTTTAAAGAGGGCTCGTGCAGCACAGTTTCCCATTGAAATACACCATTTGATCTCTTGACTGCTGCTGCCATGAACATTAATTGGGGATCCTTGGCAACATCGACTCTTTCTCACTTTACGACGATGTTGGCTATTAGGCCAGTTGTGAGGATTTTGGTATTCTTTCCAATGAGGTGTAATCCATACTGAAGGCAGCAAGCCTTTATGTGCCTTGGTAAGTGCTTCAAGTCTTCCTCATTTCGCCAAGCAAGGTTGTGTCCTATGCATATCACAGGTGGTTAATAAGCCCTCCTCCGATCCTAATACACATTTTTCTTCATGAAATACAAATCCTCAGATGATTTTCTCAGAATACAGATTAAATAATTTTTGTGAGAGACTATGACCCATATATACACCTTTCTTGAATTTTAAAAATCATTTTATTGGGGGTTCATACAACTCTTATCATAAACCATATATATACATATGTATAGTGTGCAAAGCACATCTGTATATTTGTAGCTATCATCATTCTCAAAATATTTGCTTTAGAATTAAACCCTTGGTATTAGCTTCTCATTTTTGTGCTCCCTCTCCGCTTCCCCTCCCTCATGAACCCTTGATAATTATTTTGTCATATCATACACTATCCAATGTCTCCTCACCCACTTCCCTGTTATCTGAACCTCAGAGAGGAGATTATATGTAAATCCTTGTAAGTGGTTCCAGCTTCCCTTCACGTTCCTGGTATCACCATTCTCACCACTGGTCCTGAAAGGATCAACCTTCCTAGATTCCCTGTGTTTCTGGTTTTTATCTGTACCAGTGTACATCCCCTGATCTAACCATATTTGTGAGGTAGAATTGGGATCATGATAGTGGGGGGGGGTACATTTAAGAACTATAGGAAAGTTGCATGTTTCATCCTTGCTCGTCTGATTGGCTGATCTCCTCCCCACGATCCTTCTGTAAGGGATGTTGCTTCAACCAAAGATGGGTTTTGGATCCCCAATCTGTGCTCCCCCTCACTTATGGAGATATAATTTATAGTTTTTGATGCCTGATACCTGATCCTTTCAACACCTTGTGGTCACACACCAAAGCAAAACACTCAGGGTGTGCAGCAGAGAAGCAGGGGTAGCAGAGTGTGGAGTTCCCAAGGGAGCGTCAAGGATATACTTTGGGGACAGGGTGTGGCACCACATGTGTTAGGGGGGACACTCCTGGAGGTGAACAAACATACCTTGAACTATATACAGCTTTTTCTTTTATTATTATTATTTTTAACATATTTATATTTTTCTGGACATTGGTTTCTTTGTTGTCATTGTTTAGTTTTCTTTTGTCACTTCATCTTGTGATGTCTTGTTTTTGGACATATTATTATCTCTGCAAGTCTATAAGATAGGCTGGATGAACAGTATGGAGGAGAAAACTATGGAACTAATGGTTCTGGGGAGACGTGGGAGAGGGAGGTATGTGGGAAAGGAGGTGGTATTGACCAACCTGGGATCAAGGGAACAGCAAGTGATCCAAAATCAGTGGCAAGGTGGGCATGAGAGGCCTGAAAGGGGTTGATCAAGAATGATGTAACAGAGAGAAATTACTGAAACCCAAATGAAGGCTGAGCATGATAGTGAGACAAGAGGAAAGTAAAAGGAAATAAAAGAAAGAAATATGAGGCAAAGGGGATTTATAGAATTCTAAATACAGGCATGTGCAGAAGTGAATATATTTATATATGATGATGGGGAAATAGATCTCAGTGCATATACTTATAGGATTAGTATTAAGGCAGCAGATGGACATTGGTCCTTGACTCAAGTACTTCCTCAATGTAAGAACACTTTGTTCTATTAAATTGACATTCCATGATACTCACCTTACTGACATGACCGATGAAGACAAGTGTTTGCATAAGCAAAAGTGATAAAGAAAGCTGATGGTGCCCAGCTATCAAGAGATAGAGCGTCTGGGGTCTTAAAGACTTGAAAGTAAACAAGTGGCCATCTAGCTCAGAAGCAACAAAGTCCACATGGAAGAAGCCCACCAGCCTCTGTGACCAAAAAGTGTCAAAGGGATCAGTTATCAGACATCAAAGAACAAATTATCATATAATTGCATGCCCACCTTCCTGATATAATTGTTGAAGACAAATATGTGCATAAGCAAATGTGACGAAGAAAGCTGATAGTATCTGGCTATCAAAAGATAGAGTGTCTTAAAGACTTGAAGGTAAACAAGTGGCCATCTAGCTCATGAGCAAGAAAGCCCACATGGAAGAAGCACCTTTCCTAAATTTAAACCAGTTAATATTCCCTGGTTCTGTCTACACAACTGCTTTTAGAGTTATGGACAAATTCCACCTGAGCACAATAAAGTGTTCTGGCATTCCCATTCTTGGTATGATCCAAACAATCGAATGCCTTTGCATAGTCAACAAAACACAAGTAAACATCTTTCTGGTATTTTCTGCTTTCTGCCAAGAACCATATGACATGAGAAAAGATATTCTTTGTTATACACCCTCTTCTGAATCAGGCCTGAACTTCTGGTAGCTCCCTGTCAGTATATTGCTGCAATTGTTGGATGGCTTTCAGCAATTTACTTGCATATGATGTCAATAATATTGCCCTATAATTTGAGAATTGGGGGAAGGGGTCACCTTTACTTCAAATGGGCACAAATATTATTCTCTTCCAGTCAGTTATCCAAGTAGCTATCTTTCAAATTTCCTGGCATAGATGAGTGAGTACTTCCAGTGATTCACCAGTTTGTTGAAACATTTTCATTCCTGGAGAAATATCAATTCCTGGAGCCTTGGTTCTGGCTAATGTTTTTGGTGCTGCTAGATCGACTTCCTTCAGTACTATTGGTTCTTGTTCATTTGCTACCTTCTGAGGTGGTAGAATGTCCATTCGTTCCTTTTGGTTCTGTGACTGTGTATTCTTTCCATTGTCTTTTGGTGCTCCTTACATCACTCAATATTTTGCTCACATAATCTTCTAATACTGCAACTCAAGGCTTGAATTTTTTTCTTGAGTTCTTTCTGTTTACAATATTCTGAGCATGCGCTTCCTTCTTGGTTAACTAACTCTAGGTCTTTAATGTTTCACTATGTTTTTCCCTTTGTCTTCTTGAGATGTCTAATGAAATATTCTGTCCAGCTCTTTGACTTCGTAATTTCTTTCATTTTCCTTAGATACTCTATAATCAAAAGCAAGTTTCAGAGTCTCTTCTTGTATTCAAGCTGATCTTTTCTTTCTTTTCTAGCCTTTAAATAACCTTTGACTTTCTTCCTGAATGATGGTTTTGATGCCCTCCCACAGCTCATCAGATCTTCTGTTGCTAATATTCAATGCATCAAATCTGTTCTTGAGATGGTCTCCAAATTCAAATGGGATAGACTCAAGGTTATAGTTTGGCTCCTGTAGATTAGGTTTTAATTTTCTTTGGAATCCTTACATATGAGCAATTATTGGTCTATTCCACAAGTCAGCCCCTGGCCTAAATTTAGCTGTGATATTGAATTTATCCATAGGTATAGTCAATTTGATTTCCGTGTGTTCCATCTAGGAAAGTCTATGTGTATAGTTAGGTCATTTGGGTTGTTGAAATAAAAAAGAAGTTTTATATGAACAAGTCATTGTTCTTGCAAAATTCTATCATGGGATATCCAACTTCATTTCTATCACCAAGACTCTATTTTCCAACTACTGTTCCTTTCTCTTTGTTGTCAACTCTTATATTCCAGCTGCCAATAATTATTAATACATATTAACTGCATGCTTGATAAATTTCAGCCTGAGGTTATTGGTAGAATCTTTTCATTTCTTTGTTACTAGCTTTTGTGATTGGTTCATAACTTTGAATAATATTTGTATTAATTGGATTTTCTTGACAGAGAGCACTGTACTTCAAATAGATCTTGAGCGGTCCTTTTTTGATCATGAGTGTAATGTCATTCCTCTTGATTATGTCAATCCCAGAATAGTAAACCATAAAATTTTCTGATTCAAAATGGCCAGTGCCAGTTCATTTCAGCTCCCAGCACCTAGCATATCAATCGCCATGATTCCCATTTCATTTTTGATGACTCTTACTTTTCCTACATTCATACTTCATACATTCCAAGTTCAAATTATTAGATTTTTGCAGTCGTCTCTTCTTACCTTGAGTTGTGCCCCATCTGAAAAGGAAGATCCCAAAGGCTTCCCTACCACAAGCTCTACTGCCTTCAAGTCAGCATTTTTCACTCACTCTATGCAAGACAATTTGATATGATCCTTTTCAGAGTGGTTGGTAGTAGCAGCGGGGCATCATCTAGTTCTTCTGGTCTTGGTGTAGTGCCGGCTATAATGTTGGCAAGATACATTAGCCCATTGGACTGACTGTTTCCATATGTCTTCTTCATTTCATCATCCCTCTTTCCTCCATACAAGGAGAGGCCAGTATGAACTTTAATGAGCTTATCTCAAACTTTTATGCTTTAGCCACTACTTACCAAAGTAGGACATAGACTAATGTCTTTGTGAACTATGTTATGTCCGTTGATCTCGGGATCCATAAAACTACAGACCTAATCCCACAGACCCAGTAACTTATTCCTCCAAGGTGATTGTCAAAGAAATTTCCAGAACTTTGCCTCCTGTATGTACTAACAAGTTTATGGATATATTTGCAGCATAAATAAATATGTATCTGTCAAATATGTATACCTCCATGGGTATGCTCTTACTCTCTCTCACACCTGTCCATTCCGGACCTAACCAAACTACTCTCATAGGATTGTAATATAAAAATATTTATCCCTGTTGCCTTTAATTTTTGCAAACCTCCCAGTGTTTTCCCTTGCCTCCAATATTTTTTTCCAACCTCTCTCTTACTTTAGATTGTCTTTCCCTTCATGAAATATAATATGTGCACACACTCTAGTCTGAGACTTCCTGGCTGCCTCTGACTCCAAATCAAAGAATATTTATTTTTGTATCAAAGTATTTCTTTGACGTTTTATAATAGTGGTCTCATCCAATAGTTTGTCCTTTTGCAATGAACTAATTTCATAGAGTCATATCTCAAGGTTCTTTCATATTATGATTCTTTTGCAGATTTACTGTTATTTTTTAATGTTTCATAATATTCCATCAAGAATCTTTACCAACCTTTATTTATCCATAAGAATGGATTTTAATGGAAACTAGTCATCTCTGTGTGTTGACCAGATCCTGTGACCAAAATATATTCTTGTGTATCTTCTTTCCAAATGGAAAGCACACTTCTTTTTTCCAAAGAGGAGACAATCCAGCGTCCTATCTAGTCACTGAAACATCTGCAGGTGATGTACAGCTCTATTTGCTCTAGATGAAATTCTTCATTGTTAAACATGCATGCACACATACACACACACACTGCCCCAAACATGCATACCCTTTATACAATGGTGGAGCAGCGACAGTATAAATAATCCTACTAACTCCCATTCAGAAAAGGGGAAAAACAGGAGACACATAGCAATTATAAAGTGTTGGTGGCAGTCTTTAGCAAGAGCCTGGGCCCCGCCAGTGGAAGGAAAGTTTCTAAATTAGCATTGGCTGTTTTCTGATCCCTTGGTCTAGTGTTTGCTCCTCTCCCTGGCTTTGCCCTGTGAAAGATCCTTATTCTTTGTCCATTTTTCTCCATGGCCCATCTGACTTGCACCTTGGAGAATATGCCTTTCTTGGGGTCTGCACAACCTTCACCCTCGAATTCTTCTTTGTGCAATTTCGAGGGCATTGGATTGTTTTACAATGACAAGCATTTTTGTTCCAGACTTTGGATTTCTTTGGAAGTATGATGTCCTCAAAATCTTACCAGGCTTCTGTGAGAACCCTGTGCCAGTGACCACATCCGAAATTTAAAGTTTGCCTTTCCTAGTCAAAGTTCTTCAATGTGTTTTACTTGTCTTTCCCACTGGTCAATGCCTTTCTCTCTCACGTGGATAGCTAGCTGGTGAAATAGTAGTCTTAAATGAGAAGAAAACACCTTAAAGCGTATTGCCTAAACATAGGGTCATAGTTTTTTCTATTTTAACAGAGACGTCTTAAAATCATATCTTCTATTTATGAGATTCAAAGACAGTCCATTTTTCCAACAAGAGGCTCTTAAAATCTGTCCTCTACCAAGTTATAAGCTTTTTTCAAAGATCGACAACAATTTGGTTCTTCTCTTCAAACACCTTGCTAAAAACAGTTAAGTGCCAATGAACATACTTTAACCTGCTGGCACTATGCAACATTTTCCTTTTGTGCTATAGACTGAATAGAAACTTTGCTTACCCTTGCTAGATTTATCAAATTGTGCCACAAAAAGCGTTGGTTTCCAAGCTTGTCTTATTTGCTCACCAGCTACCACTAACTGCTAAGCCAGCAGCACACCCTTGTTAGCTCTGTGTAATGATCATGTCACAACTAAGTAGGCAAGGTAGGTTGTTACAAACAAAGTCAAATATATAACGGCTCAAGCTATTAGAAGTCATTTGCTCATAGAACAGGCATGGGCAGACATTCATGTTAGTGAAGTGGTTCTGCTCCATATGTTCATTCAGGGATAACTTTTTTATTCCTGGTATCTACTATCCTCTAGACTAGAGCTAGTCATGCTTTATTAGTAAACAGTGGAAGTTGGGGCATATGGAGATGGGGGCCATGGGAGTATAAGCCAAGCCCACAAAGGGCATGCAAAATGCTATGGCTGCATTTTATGGGGAAGAATTTAGACCCAAGGCGCATACAATTCCAAGGGAAAACTTTTCTTTCCTTTCCCCCTGAGAAGGAACAAATAGATTTTAATGAATCTTTAATAATCTTCATCAGAGGAATTAGTCTTAAAAGCTTAAATCAATTAAAGTAGTCTCAGATAAGAATACAAACTTCCCTTCTCACATTTAATTAGCTCTTTATTCTACCACAAATGATATACCTATATTTCTCAAACTTGCTTGGACACAACAAAAGCAGGTTTGCTTCAAATGCAGATTATTGGATCCAGACGAGGACGACTAAATCAGACTTTATAAGAGAATGTGCGGGCTGAGCCCCGGTGGCGTAGTGGTTGTGCACGGGACTGCGGCCCACTGGGAGGGAGGTGCGATTCCAGCAGCGGCTCCACAGGAGGAAAGGCTGGGCCTCCTACTCCCACCACCAGAGGGCAGTGATGCCCCCCCAAAAAAAGAGAATGTGTGGTGTGAACAAATTTTCAGCAAGGACCCTAGCCATTTCCTAATAGATAAGTGCCTGAAACCACAATGCTATACGTCAAAGCCAGTTCAATATTAAAAGTTCATATAGTTCAGTCTAATGTAGTTGAGCAAGTTTGGAAAACCCTTAATTATGTTACTAATGCTCTGAAGTGCCTTTAGATCGACTCCATAGGCACAGTGTCATATTAAACTATAAATCAGTAAAAAGTCATTTTAAAGTATCTATATAATACATATATATACATTTTTTTTCTTGACTAGAGTTTATAATAGAAGAAAACATATGAAATGCAAGAGGCTTTTAGAGTTCTGGAAAATTCCAAAATGAGAATTCAAAACATTCTCAAATAGAAGATCTGATCCACACTTGAGACATAACAAACCCCTGGGAAAAAGAGACTATGCAAGGCTGAGAATCAGAAAGTCCAGGGAGCAAGCTGATGCAGGGTGGGCAGAGAGGCCTGGGAATCAGATTAAAGATGAGAGCATTGTAAAGTGTTGGCAGAAAGAAACTAAGCCCAAAAAAAGAAAACCAGTGCACTAAGACCAGCTGCTGAGAGAAAAGCCTAGGGCAAGGCTGGCAAAGCTTCCTGAGCGTGAATTGCTCTTTGCTAAGCCTACTGCCTCTAAAACAAACAGCACGTCCATAAAGCCCTCAGCAGGCCAACTGAGGGAAATGAGAGAACACCAACTTTCCTGAGAAGAAGCAAAGGAGACTTCAGATACTGCAAAGAGCTGAGCTCTTTGGGACCAGTTTGGTGGCAATCTGTCTGGGATGCTGTTATCAGTCTCTCTCTCACCAGCCTGAGGCTGATTACGTGACTAGTAAACATCTGTTTCCTCTCAGCAAATCCTCCTGTTGGTCTTTGTGTGTTGACCTAATATTGGGGTAAAATGAAAAATGAAGCAAAAACAAAAATAACCTAAAATACTGTTTCCTTGAGTTCAATTTTTTTTAATCCACTTGGGCTTGAGTCTGGTTCCTAGGAGAGAGAGCATTTAAATTTGGGGAAGGGCAGAAATTGTATCACTGGGATTCAGGCACACTTATCAGAATTGGCGATGGGCAAAATTATCTCTAACTCTTCATTGGGTGTTTCTTCAGCTGTTTTCATATAAACTGGTAAATCAGACCTCAGAACAGGTTTCTATAATCTATCACGACAAAATAATGTTCAGTGTGAACTGAGCAGAAGGCACAATAATGGACAAAAATTGTACCTGGTCTTTATGCAGCAATATCTATAGTTTGCTAATAAAAATAATGGCCAGTACTACTTAGCAACATATTTACTTTGTGTCATGCTCTCTGTTACCTCTGCTAAGTTGTTTGAACCTCATAATATTTCTGGTTTTGTTAATAGTTACCACTGAATTGATTCTGACTCATAATAAGCCCATGGAACAAACTATAGGGAAGTAGAACTGCTCCATGACTTTTCTGTGCCCTTTGAGAAGCAGATTCCCAGAACTGTCTCCTACAGTGCCTCCGAGTGGGTTCAAACAACTTTCAGATTGTAGATGAGTTCTTAACCCTTTGCACAGCCCAGAGACTTCCACAAAATGTGTAACCCAGTCTGAAACCCAGAAGGCTTTCCCTTCTTCCATAGTAAGAGTGATCATTATACAGTTGAGAAAAATGAAACTCAAAGAAATAGCATGACCAACATCACATAGCTAGGAAGGGACAAAATTGGCATTCAAATCAATCCACTAAAATGACTGTTAGTAGCCTATTGCCATTATAAAACACAAACACACACATGTGCACAAACTCAAACACTCTGCCACTGCCTCCATAACAACTCAGAGAAACCCTGTGGAATTGCTTCTTTGGGTTTCTATATGTCTTTCATCTTCATCAGCAAGTGCTTCAAGTCCTATTTGCTTACAGCAATCAAGATGGTGTCAAATGACTATTACAGGCTGCTCATGAGACTTCCTCTTTTCCTGATGCTGCATTCTTTCTAATATAGTCCACAGTTGATGCTCAGCATAGAGATGGATTAAGCATGATAAAAAATACAAGACTGGCATGCAGCTTTCCTTATTTTAAACCAGGCAATATCCCTTTTGTGTTAGAGTTCTCTAGAGAAAAAAGCTAGGGCACTTAGAACACACACACATGCATATACTCATATATATGTGGGAGTAGATATATACTCATATATCTATATATATGAGGATAGATTATACAGCACAAAGGAATGTAAAAGATAATTAGTCCACACAGCAGTACAGAGGGCTCAGTTCAACTCACCTCCATGGAACAGTTAATATCCTCGAAGTTCTTCAACTCATGAGGGCTACTGGGTCCAAGGTCAAGGAAGCAAAGAGCTGAGTCTTCCCCAGGCAATGCATACAGTCTGGCCACAGGCAACAAACATCAGGGCAGGTCACCAACAGTCAGCAGCTCAGAAACTTAGTGAAGCAGGCCAGATGGGATATTGAACTCAAGCAATGTAAGAAGACAGATTCCAATAGCCTCAGGCTCAGGTGGAATATGCCCCAGTAGCATAGTGAAGCAGGTCTCAAAGGAACCTCAAGCTCTAGGGACACTCTCCATGGGTAGCCTATCCCACAGGTGGTATAGCTCACAAGTTGAGGGAAAGAGCTAACTAGAGTAGCCACACATTGGTCCACTCACCAGAGAACAAGAGTGGGGGCTGGGGGTAGGGCTTGCTGAGTCAGTTATCCCTTTGCCCTTCAATCAAACTGTGACTTTTTTAATCCCACATGTTGGCAAGGATTGTATAATAAACTCTCTATCACACCTTTGCTTTGTTCAAATACCTTTGTCATGCTCTCTGTATAAGTTCTGCATGAGCACAATTAGAATTTTCTAGATTTCTCATTCTTTACAATGCCATCTTACTTTGTCATGATTCACATAGTCAACTGCCTAAACACAATGAATAAGACACAAGTAAACATCTTTTGAATATTCTCTGCTTCTACTTAAGATTTATCATCATTAATAATATCCCTTGTTCAAAGTCCTTTTCTGGATCTGGCTTGAATTTTGGCAGATCCCTGTCTGTGCAAAGCTGGAACCCTTTTTGAATTATCTTTAACAAAATTGTATTTACGTGATATTAATGAAATTATTCATATACTCCCTGTTATTATTAATAGATGCTTTCAACTGCTTCTTATCATTTCTGAATCATGGCCCATCAGCGAATGGAGGTCCTGAAAGTTTTGCTCCACATGCATCATGAAACTTGACTCTGCTTTGAGAAGGCAGCACTTCCTCAACTATAGGTTAACTACCTCCCAACCTGAGGGGTTAAGTTTAGGGCATGAAATTAGACAACGCTTCACTGCTCTTCATAAGATTTTCTACAGCAAGTTCCTCAGAAGTGGACTTTTTATTTCTGTTTCCTTTAACTTATTATTGCTATCAACCCATTGCTTGGCTACCAAAATGTACATTTCATGAAGGCAGAATTCTTTCTGCCAGTTACTCTTGACCTCAGCCCAAAACCAAGAAGTGGTATGTCAGTTACTCTTGTATCCCTAATGTCTGGCATAGACTACACAATATATAAGGCCTCAAGGAATACTCATTGAATGGGAGAAGAAAGGAAAGAAGGGAGGGAAGGAGGGAAAAAAGAAGGAACACCCAAGAGTTTCACACTCACGATCACTGAACTTCACTGACATTACCACCCTGTGCTAACAAGCAGCCTACCTTTCTACATTGAAATTATCTTAAATAAAGACCTTTATATCCTAAACATTATGTGCATACTTTTAAAAAGTGCTGTCAGTCTTATTTTAAACTTAGAGGGGAAAATGTTTTATTTCCCAAATTTAAAAATTCCCAAATGTTTTGTTTTCAAACTTCAAATTTATAAATATACTTAACTAAGTCAAAAGTTGTTTACCAAATTATACTATAGATTTCTGTTTCATTTCCAATTTTTGAAGACTACGATCCTAGAGGCATATTGAAACTTTAATTTCCATAAGAAGTGTGCAGTGTATGTCTCTCTTTTTTAATGAGATTAATTAAAATGAAAAATAGTTACTTATTAATCTTCTTAATGTAAACCAAAACATAAATCTCCCAACCATTATGAATACTGTTTATAAATGCAGCTATTCATTTGTCAGAAGTATCTCAATTTTCAGTTAGTCTGTTTGCAAAAGATGCAATGAACATGTTCATATATATTCATAATGGACCACTTTATACTTGTCAAAGTAAGAGTTATTAGGAGAAAACACCTCTGCTTTCTCTTGACAAGATTCCTTTTCCCTGTTTAAATTGGATTAGCTACACTATCAGCCCTAAATACTTCTTGCCTCAACTAAAATGAATTTCATATGACATTTGCAATAGTTCCAGCTGTTAAGTTAGGACCTTAGGAGTTTTTGATGGTAAACATATTTTAACCAAACATTTCAAAAGAGACCAAGTGAAATTTCAAGCTTACGTGTCAATATTAGGCACCCACTTGACCATCCAGGTTGCGCTCTGTTCATTTTGTTCATTTACCCTCTTCATGTCTCTCCACACCAAACTCTTACTTTTATATAAACCGAATCCATCAGCCTGCAACTCAAAACCATTTCCCGTCTTCAAAGTTAGCAAGGCTGGAGAAAAATCTCATTACTGTTCTCAGAATAGTGCTTGTAGGCCCAAGAAGATGTCATCCTTGTCATCCTCAAACTAGACACCAAATCCTCCCAGCTCCCTGCACAGGTCTTTGCCCTATTCTTTCTCCGTTTCCTATGAGCAACATTTTATGAAATCCTTTCAAGTCTATCGATTTCACAAAAGGCATACTATGCCACAATAACTTCAATTCAGTCCATTTTTGTGGACACAGAAAGAAGTCTAAGGCGCTGAGTTAAATGTGCAGCACCTTCAAGAGATTGTTGGTTATTTTGGACCCTACAACATCATCATCTAAGTTCAAGTGTAGCAATTCTAACAGCAAAAGAAATTATTTCACAACATGTCAATTTCTACAGATAAGTCCTGAAGTGGCAACTGATATCTAAGTGGTAGAGCTTACAGTGGCAGGGAAGATGGTGAGAATGGAGTAGGAGAGATTTGAGGATTGTAGATTAAAAAGATGCATAGCTTTCAAAATAGCCATACAACATTTGGGAAAACATATTTTTTTCCTTCAATTTCCCCAGTACCAGTTGCCCCTGAGTCAACTGCTGCATATGGTGAGCCCCCCAGAATCGGAGTACTAGAGCTGTACTTCATAGCAAATACAGTGGCTCCTGACACAAGGAAGTCGCCAGTTATTTCTTCCGATCCACATCTGAGGGGATTCACACTTCCAGGTTTTAGTTATCAGCTGAGCACATGAGCCATTTGCCAAGGACACCTAGTCTCACAGGGAGATGGGAAACCAACTACAAACCCACAGGGCATCTGAACGGAAGTAAACGGCTTCATTTTTCCCCCGTGGAGTGGCTGGGTGGGTTCAAACCATTGACCTATCAGTTAGCATCACACACACACAGCCCACACTGCCATCAGTAACCCCTAACATGCCATAATTTTTGTGATGTCACCACTCCGTGTTTTTCCTCTTTCACAATCTTTTAAGTGGTTCAGAAGCCTCCTTCCTGTTCTATTGGCACAGATTCAGGAACGCTGGTGGCCTGCTTGTTAAGCGAAAGGCTGCTAATTGTAAGGTTAGCTGTTTGAAACCACCAACCACTCTGTGGGAGAGAGATGAGGTTTTCTCTTCCCCTACGGACTTGCCTTCTCTGAAACCCACAAGTGCAGTTCTACCCTGTCCTCTAGAGTTGCCATGACTCAGAATAGACTCAATGGCAGTGAGTTTGGTCTTTCTTTTTTCTTTTTTTTTTTTTTGACAAGGACACGGCTCCACTCTGGTGGCACAGTCTGATTATGCCCCTGACCTCAGCACTTACGTCAGAGGCCAGGGAAGAAGAGCATTGTGAGGGTACACAGGGTCATCCCACAAAATGTGGCACTTGACGAGGAGAAATCATTGGCACGTTTCGATTTCGTTGTAAATGGATAGCAACTACATCTCTAAACGAAGACTCTAAGAATAGGGGCTTCAGAGATTTGTTGTACCTTTTTTCTCCCTTTTCATGGTTCTTAAATTTGGTAATCTGTTAAAACACATCTGTACACCTAGATCCATATATTATTGAGTATCTATACTCAAGAAATGTTGTTGTGAGTGGCCATAGAGTTGCTTCCAACTCCTGGAAATCCTTTGTGTACAAAGTAGAACTGTTCCATGGGGGTTGGGGGTTTAGATATGGGACCTATTTTATGGATTATTATTATTTTGCTTTAACAAATTTATTCTCTCGCAGTTTAGACATCTAGAAGCTAGAATCCATGGTGCTAGCTATCAGAAAATCTCAATCTCAATCTCTCTCTCTCTCTCTCTCTCTCTCTCTCTCTCTCTCTCTCTCTCTCTCTTCTCTGCTGGCTGACACTTTAGGAGGAAGATCCTTGTACCCCTTTTGCATGGGTGGGCCTGGCCCCTCCAAGGCTATGGTATCTTGGAAATAGATTGGAGGTAGGCATGTATTCTTAGGAGGTTCCAGGACTCCTACTCAGAAAATAACCTCTTATGCTTTTCGTTTGTTTCAGTCTTTCTGTGGTCTTCTGCTTCTTTGTTAAAGATTCCTAAACTTTGTTGGGTGTGTGCATGAAGAGTTTCCTTCTCACACTGAATCACTTCTATCCAGTGAATGCTTTCTTAAAGAAAATGTACATTTTCTAAGAGTGAAACCAAAAGAATGGCAGCCATATATTAATATGACTAGCAGCTTCCCATAAGCCAAAATTCATGCTAATACTACTTAAGTCCTATCCTTTGTTAAAGAAAAAAAGATTTAGGAAGGATTTTAATGGTATTGGTAAGAATCACAGAAATCCCCTTTTGGAAGTTACATTGTGATACAAGGGGAATGAGAAAGGGCTGCTTCTTTCTTTTAGGGTAGAGTGGTTAGTGATTCAGAGAGAATCATGCAAAGTCACCTTCAGCCACGTCTATCAAATCTACAGAAAGAGAAAATTAAGTAAAATTTCCTGATGGGGTTCTATAAGAACAGGTTTTATACAGTTGCAAATCCTTGGTACTCTTTACTTGGGCCCAAAAGGTTCTTTCTTTGGTATCAACAGAAATTCTCCCCTAACACTGTCCCCATTTCTCCTCTTTGCTTATTCCCAGAGTGTCAGGTGCAAACAGAGGTGCTGTGTTCCCAGGGATCCAAACAGACATTGGAACTTCCCATCCCTGGAACCCCTTGCTTAACGGCTCCATCTCCCTCCCCAGCAGTGCTGCTGAAATCAGTGTCTGCCTGGAGATCAGTTCCACGAAATCAGGGCAGGAAGCTAATGTGCGAGACGAAGCTGGATATTCTTAGAATAGGCCCCAGTGCTCGCTGAAATGCAAAGATTTCCATTTTAATTTGATTTTCCAGACTCCTTTATATACACTCATGCAGAATAGCAAAAGATGTTGAAATTTGAGAACAGAACTGAATTTTTTACCCTGAAGAATATGACACTCTGCTCAATCTCTAACGATCTACCTGACGGGGCTTAGTTTCTTGAGATACTAACAAGGCCCCCTAATCCTCCTTTATGCAGTTGTCCTGCAGCTGCATAAATACCCACCTTAAAATAGTTAATTTGGTCACCTTTCCCATGCTGTTCCTTCTCGTGAGGCAAGCTCCTTCCCGCTCTCATATATGAGTTTCCAGTAGGCACTTCAAAAAAAATGATGATTGCATTTCTCACAGCAGAGAACGGTGATAAATTCTTGATGTCAAGAATACAATGAGGCCTCTGATTTGGGGGGAATAGCAGCTCCTAAAAACAGACCTAAGGAGATCATCTTAAGCTTCAAAATGAGGAGCATGTATTGATGGGCTTTGGGTCCCCAATCTGTACTCCCCCTCATTTATAATGCTATAATTTTAATTCTTTGATGCCTGACACCGGATCCCTTCAACACCTCGTGGTCACACAGGCTGGTGTGCTTCTTCCATGTGGGTTTTGTTGCTTCTGAGGTGGATGGCCGCTTGTTTACTCAAGCCTTTAAGACCCCAGATGCTATATCTTTTGAGAGCCAGGCACCATCAGCTTTCTTCACCACATTTGCTTATCCACACGTGTCATTAGCGATCATATCAGGAAAGTGAACTCGCAATGTTATGATTTCTAGTTCTTAAAGTCTGATTAATGATCCCTTTGACACCATGTGGTCACACAGGCTGGTGTGCTTCTTCCATGTGTACTTTGTTGCTTCTGAGCTAGATGTCTGCTTGTTTACTTCCAAGCCTTTAAGACCCCAGATGCTACATCTTTTGATAGCCGGGCACCATCAGCTTTCTTCACAACCTTTGCTTATGCAGACGCTTACCTTCATGATGGTGTCCAGAAAGTCAGCATCATGGAATACCAATTTAATAGAACAAAATGTTCGTGCACTGAGGAAGTAAGGGTTGCAGCGAGGAGATGAGCCAAGTCAAGGTATAGTGCAGTAACAATGAAATCTGCAACTTTCCTCTAGTTCTCAAATGCTTCCTCCCACCCACTATCATGATCCCAATTCTACCAGACAAATCCAGCTAGACCAGGAGATGTACCATGGAGTAGAAAACATGGGGAATTTAGATGTTCCCTTAGGACTACTGCTGGGAGTGGTGATACTGGGAGAGTGGAGGAAGGTGAAAAAGAAAGGAGGAACCAATTTCAGGGATCTACATATAACCTTTCTGGGGCATGGACAAAAGGAAAGTGAGTGAAGGGACAAATTGGACAGTATGATATGAAAAAATAACATGGACAGTATGATATGGAAAAATAACAACAATTTATAAATTATTAAGGATTCATGGGGGAGGGGGGCAGGAAGAGAAATATGGGGAGTTGGTACTGGGGGCCTAAGTAGGGGGGGGATGTTTTGAGAGTCATGATGGCAGCAAGTGTGCAAAAGTGGCTTGCATACAATTGATGTATGTATGGATTGTGATGGGAGTTTTATGAGCCCCCAATACAATGACTCATTTTTAAAAAGGGAGGGGCAAAGAGCAACTTCTACCAAGGACTTGAGTGGAGAATATTTGAAAATGAATGTGGCAACATGTGTATAAATAAGCTTGATACAAATGATGTATTGAATGTTATAAGAGCTGTAAGAGCCCTCAGTAAAATCGTTGGGAAACAATGAGGAGCACGAAGTAGGCAGAGTTAAATTTGATATGCTTGAACTACTTTCCCAATGGTCTGGAAATCTCCCCTCTGGAAGATCTGAGCGTCCCTGGCTGTGAGTGAACCTGCCGCAGAATGGAAGCCGCCGCTGGTGTTGGGTAGGGTCTTAATGGCAAGAGAAAAAGGCAGAGGGATGCAGCTGATTTAACTCTGGGACGATGCGATATCTGTGTCAGCTCCCAACAGAATGGTTTTGAAAAAAAAAGTATTATTTCTTGCCCTCCTCACCTCTGTATAAGTGGAGAACACAAAAGGAGCTCATTGCCGTGTTTGTGAGTGCCGTCCAACTCATTGTGACCCCAGGTATAACAAAATGACACCAGGCCTGCTCCAGCATCATCTCACAGTTGTTCTTACATTTGAAGGCATCATTGTAACCATGGTGTAGTCCGTCATGTTGAGGGCCTCTGATAGTTCATTGCCTCTCTACTCTATCAAGCATGAGGCCCTTTCTCCAGAAACTGGTCACTCCTGAAAACATGAGACAAAACCCAGCGTCCCCTGCCTCTAAGGAGCCTTCTGGTTGTACTTCTCCCAAGACAGAGATCTTTGTTCTTCCGGTAGTCCATAGTACTTCCAATATTCTTCATCAGCACCACAATTCAAATGTATCCGTTCTTCTTTGGTCTTTCTTACTCAGTGTGCAATTTTCATATGCATATGTGATCCATTCTATTAAGTATAATTGAGAAATAGAAATGATGGCCAGCTGTATAAACTGTTGGTTCTCACAGGACTGAAGGGTGTTGAAAAGTGGTCCTGAACTCACCCACATTTCCAGTACCCAGCCCATCTTCTCTGTTTCAGACCCTATGAAACCTTCTTCTGTGCTAGCCACCCGAATTTGATACTTACTTGTGGTATGTTTTGCAGTCACCCTCCTCTGCCACTCTCAGGTGATTCATGGAGATACACAGAAGAATCACACCTTGAGAATTCAATATTGCAACAAAACCCTGCTCTATATGCTGCGTCAGTATTTCTGTCCCAGAGAAGTCTACTTATAGAGCCTCATAGAAAATTTGTGAATTATTCACTGAGACGAACTTCCAAACCTGTCTCATCCGCTCAGTGCTGACAGGGAGTTTTCAACACGAATGTTCTGAATGGGGATTTCATGGACCACACCAGGAACTAAAATAAGCACAATCAAACTCATGGCTCTTCCTGACTGTATGTGGGTATTAGAGTGGGTATGGATGTGAGTGTGGGTGTGGGTATGGGGGATAGGTGTGGCGGTGGGTGTTGGTATGGGTATGAGTTAGAAAGAGAAACAGGCAGACACACAAACAGACTCTGCTTTATGGTAATAAGGGGAAACACCCTGCCATCAAGTCAGTGCTGACCCACGGCAATCCTGAAGACCAGGATAGACGAGAGTTTCTGAGACTATCAGTCCTCGCAGGAGTAGAACCCCCCATCTTCCTGAGAAGTGTCTGGTTCCAAACTGCTGACCTGGCAGTTATCAGCCCAAGGCATAATCGTTATGCCACCAGGGTTCCTATTAATATAATTTTTATGTTTTGTCCTCCAATGCCCTTACACAATGCTAGATTAGAGTTTCATCCTTAAAAGATGATTTCAACATGCTTTATTCTTATGTTTAAAGGAAAACATGGTAATGACCATAAAAATGCTTTCAACCTTTCTATAGGCTCATTTCACATTCCAATTCTACCCTAAGAGCGTCTAAAAATATTTTATTGAGCAAATTTATTACCGCTATAGTTCTAACATGTAATTTTGTAACTTGAAACCAGGAGCCTTGGAGGTACCGTGCCTTCATCATAACACAATGTACACGGGTCCCCAGGTAACTGATTTATTTGTATTCACTAAACACCACCATGAAACCACAACTTACATAGCATGCATAAAAGCATTGTGTGCACAGGAAGGTGTGCTATAAAATACTATTTCTTGTTAGAAATAAATAATTTTAGTTATCAAATGTGCCCTAAGTGTTGAATGACAAACACCAGGTGCGATCCATCAAAAGACACAGGGAAAGAATAAAATCAAATATATCCTCTTTGCTCAACTCTGCAAGGCTAAAGTTGCAGTTAATTCTTATTTACTCCCTCACACATGCATAAGCAATGTGGGGGTGTGCGTGCCAGAAATAGAGCTCAGAACTCGAGGTCTCTGCTTTATGGATCATAATTCATGCCCATGGTCTGCTTATTCCTTCTATGGGTGGACATGCCTCCGAGCTGTTGGCATTATCTCTACAGCAGGTGTGGGGAGAGGACGGGGGAGTCTCCATAGCCCAAATCTCCCAGCTGCAGCGCCAGAATTGTTTGTAATCAAGCATGTAAATCCATTTTTTATGACCTTAAAAAGACTCACAATAAGAACATTGCAATATTAAAACACTCTATTCTAAAGACATAATTGTTATTGGACTGTTTACTGTTGATAATGTACCTCAAGCAATTTATTGCCTGGTGGAAAACCCAGTTCTACTTTATACCAAGTGCACAGAGTAGCTAATAAACACAATTAGTCTTAGGCAGATGCTATGGTGGCGTCGTCTGTTGCACACTGAGCTGCTAACTATAAGAGCAGCAGTTCAAATACACCAACCACTCCAAGGAAAAAAGATAAGTGTGTCTAGTCCTACAAAGATTTAAAGTCTCACTGAGCCCCGGTGGCGTAGTGGTTGCATGCGGGACTGGGGCCCACTGGGATGGAAGTTCAATTCCAGCGGCGGCTTCACAAAAGGCTGTACCTCCTACTGCCACCATCAGAGGGCAGTGATGCCAAAAAAACAAAAAGATTTAAAGTCTCATAAACTCACAGGAGCAATTCTGCTCGGTCTTCGAGGGTCGCTGTGAGCAGGAAGCTGTTCTGTGGCCGTGAGTTTGGTTTGTGAGAGGAGATCTCCAGAGAGTTGGTTGTGCAAATGCCTTCGTTTCTCTCTTTCCTGATCTCTTCTGATCTAGGTCCCTAACTTCTGAAGTTCGTAGTCGCCCTTATTACTCACTCCTACTTTGAGACCTCCTCTCCCTCAACCCCTACTCGTGTTCTTCCGCCCCACAACTCCATCACAGTTTTGGAAACAGTCAAGATTAATTTCCAAGGAAAGACATTGCTCCCACATAAGGATCCCTGGAGGCATGTACAGGCAAGCATGCCACTGCTGAGAGAGGGGTGGACAGTTGGACCCTCACAACCACTCACAGGAGAAAGATGTGGCAGTCTGCGTCGTTAAGACGTGTCCTGGGAAGCCCCGTGGGGCAGTTCTACTTTGTCCTAGAGAATGGCTGGATAGCAGAAGTTGGTTTGGGTTTACAACTTAAGCTACCCTTTTCACTAACACAATTATCATTCATGTATTTCTAAGCAAGTTGAGTAGGGGAGAGAAATTCACTCTCACAATAGTATAAATTGCTGGCCAAGAGATCATATTTGCTACCAAGGGAAAGAACAGAAAATCATTTCCAAATAATCGGACTCCATTCCTAAAACACTGAAATCTTTCATTTTTCAAGTAATTTCCATTCTGAAGTATATATTAAAATTTTGTTTTTAAAATCAGTGTTGTTATTCATATTTACTTCACTAAAAATAATATTTATCCAGGGATTCTAATGCGATGATTTCATAAACCCAATTTTCTTCTCTTTCTGAAAAAAAAAAATCTCACAAACTGACCTTTCATCAAATCATAACGTTGATTCCAAAATATCTTGAAAAGGTGTCAAATACAGCAGAACTCATAGAATAGACACAAAGAGTCGGTTGAAGGAAGATCAGAGAAGGCAGAGCACTGTGGTGACAGGTCTCAGAAATTGTGAAGAAAAATATCCTCTCTTAAGGTGAGGGCTAGAGCTGGAGGAGAAACGAGCTATACCTGATGTATAATATATAAAAAGAGGGTGGTGCACTTGTAAATGTCAGAAGCCTGCCCAAATCTGGTTCTGATCATAGAACCTAAGGATTTAATCAAGAACCACACAGATATTTACAAGACACTGTAGGCTGAAAGTATTAGAAACAATTAAAATAATAAACTCTTACACTGTAAAAACTAGCCAGCCAGAAATACCACTTTGACGGCTCCTTAAGGAATCCCTTAGAAATATAACTTGTACAAAATATCTGTCCTTTTTAAAAAAAATGTTTTTAAGAAAATTACAGTGCTGCATGTATGAATTGTGATAAGAGTTGTATGAGTCTTCAATAAAGTGATTTTTAAAATAAGAAAGAAAATATCAATGTATGCAATCAAATATACCAGAAGAAATAAAGGACTAAGAGGGCAGAAAAATGTACTAACAGATGAAATTCACTCATCAGAAAAAAATGTTGTAACTTGGTGAATTGTAAAGAAATATTTTTATATGACTTAGGAATGTGTAATGAAGCAATCAGTTTTGTGAAGAAAGACCACAAAGCAAAACTATAAAAATCAGAGCAAAGATAGCAAAAGAATTAGAGGAAATGGAATGTTTGCTAGCACCCCAGGAAAAAACAGTAGAAAAACCGAAACTATTAGAGAAATAAAGACAAAATTGGTACAAACTACAGAAACAAAAATGTTATGTCAGAAACACAAGAAGGAGCCCAAGAGTGGGTGGGGGAGGTGTCTAGTTCTTAATATGAACATATATAGTTTTTTTTGTTTTTTTTTAACCTTTCCTCATTTTATTTTATTGTATTTTTTGTTTTGTTTTTTGGGGGCATCGCTGCTCTCCGGTGGTGGGAGTAGGAGGCCCAGCCCCACTGCTGGAATTGAACCTCCATCCCAATGGGCTGCAGTCCCACGCACAACCACTATGCCACCAGGGCTCAGCCCGAACATACATAGTTTTAAAGGAGTCTATAAAAAATAATATATAGAACAATATGCCTCCCAAAATCCAGCATATGTGTAATTGGCTCTTCCAAATTAATAAAATCTACATGATGTATGAAACAGATAGGAAAATGGTTATCAGTAAAAATTACCAGGAATTAAAGACAAAAATCTCCATTCTGAGAGGGTCAACCTTATGCCAGGAAATGTGACCTGGAAAGTCAGTACTAATACATGTACCACTAATGCTAAAAAAATTGTAGCTTTGGACATACAGCAGGGAAGATCATGTCATTGGATAAGAGGAAATAAGTCTGTAGTGCTAATATTTCTTTCTAATACTAGAAGATTATGAGATATCTATAGAGACTCAAGGACACGTAGCATGATGCACAGATGTTTATATATAACCAAACATCCTTTCAAATAAAGGAAATAAACAAACTCTTCTCAACATAAAAGACTGAAAGAAGGAAATATACATATATGTCATAGGCTTTGCCAGTATACAAATAATATACAAGTAATAACACTTTAGAGAAAATAGGAAAAGGTGAGTATATGCACTAATTTCTGTACTTTTTAAATGAAGGTTAAAAGAACTCTTAAATCTAACAAATGTATTAACAAGAATGTAATTCACCTTGTGATAAGAGTTGTAGTAGCCTCCAATTAAATGATTTTTTAAAAAAGAATATATCTTCCAAATTTATTGGCATAGGCAAATGAGCACTTCTATTGTTGCATCTGTTAATTGAAACATCTCTTGGTTTTCCATCAATTCCTGGAGTTGAGGTTTTTGTCAATACTGTTAGTGTGACTTGAACTTCTTTTTTCAATACCATCCATTTTTAATCATATATATGACCTCTTGAAATAGCTGAACACCAACCAATTCTTCCTGAATTAGTGGCAAAAAAGTTTTGCAAAAATTCATCCTATACAACAGGGAAGTATGTGAAGAGACACCTTGGACAGTGGATAATGAGGGAGAGGAAATATGAGGAGCTAATACCAAAGGTTTATGTAGAAAGAAAATGTTTTGAGAATGATGGTGGCAACAAATGTACAAATGAGGTTTGCATACAATAGATGTATGTATTGATTGCGATGAGTTGTATGAGCCCCAATAAAATGATTTTTTAAATTCTTCCTCTAATTCATTGCCCAACCATGTTAGATATTGATGCACACTTACATAGAATAATCAATAAGAGGCTTTTAAATCAAATATATCAAAATTAGAGATTAATCTCTGTAAATCAATGCTAAATTGTTCTTGACACTGGTGTATAGTCTAAACTGTAGTATCTTTCTATTTAAAATGAGGGTAAAAATGAGGACTTAGTAGAATTAAGTGCGCTAACTCATCAGGGTATCAATCTTTTACATAAGTGTTGGTGGCTTTTACTGTTATTTTTTGCTCATATAAGAGATATATTTGAGGCTATGTCTTCCCTAATGTGTGATATGTTTCCTACATTTGGGGAAGAGAAATAGCAAACAGAGTAGACCAGTATTGATTGACATCAGGTCATAATGCATTGAAATGAGGATGGTAGTTGTGTGTGTGTATATAGACATTCACATTCCTTGCATAGAGACATGCCTAAGGCAATGAACTATGTGAAATAACTTCTTCCTGGGTTCCCTTCCAGACCTATCTTTTATTTTTCTTGGTGAAACATTCACATATTATGAGTTTTGACAGTCATTTTCAGCTGAAGAATCACTGCTACCCCTCTCAAGTACATTCTTATACTCTTGGGAATCAGGAATGCTTCCTTCCTGATGCTTAAGAACTTTTTTTTTCTTTAGTGCTTATTAAATTTAACCTCAGGATTTTAAATTCTGTCTATTTCTCCACAATCAGGAAAAAATATGCAAGGAAAATGTAAAGTATTGCAGAGTAAAAAAGGGTCTTAAAGTATGTGGTAAGCAGGTGGCAAGGAAAAGTCAATTTCTTAAAATCATTTCACTGCCTGACTCCTTAAGGACACTGGCAGAATATAGAATCTATAGAGAAGACAAGGCTGGCACAGTGTGTCCACACTCACTAAACCATAGCGATTTTTAAATGAAGTTAGAAAGAGCAAATATCCTATGGTTTCACTAACATTTAATAATCAAATAGATGTATAGACACTAAAGATTATTCATGGTTACCAGGGATGGGGGGAAGGAGGTCAGGGGAATGTGCTTTGAGTTATGTTCACTGCAGGAGAATATCTTGTAAAAAGATAGAGATAATAGTAATGCAGCATGAAAAATACAAGTCCATGTTGTTAAATTGTAAATGTGGAAACCGATGTGTTGACAATGTTTAGGTGAATATATTTTCACAACAATAAATAATTAAGTCAAATGATCATGTTTCTCATAAAATATGGAGAAATATGCATAATTTCTATAATGACTTCTTTTTCTCGAGGTGTCTGTTGATCTTAGCATGTTTGAAGGATTTATTTTCATATATTTTCTTAGTTCTTTAATGGTCAACTAGCATCCAACACCAACAATATCAAAAGCTAGGTGCTTGATTTGCTCTGCTAAATTGAGTGAACATGAGGATCATGAAGAATCATATGTGACAAAGAAAGGAAAAGAGACCTCAGAGGGGAACAATGGAGGACTTTGATTCTCAGAAAGTGGTTTGGATCTCGGACTTTGGGCTCATCACAAAATGAGACATGAAATAAGTAGCTTCCTCATCATTAGTTTTAGTTTCCTCATGTAATGCCCGCGTTACAGCCCATTGTAACTAATAAATGAGTGAATGTACATAAAATATTAATAAGTGTTCAAATGCATGGAAATACTACTTGTTATTATGGTGACTGAGAAGTAGCAATCTTATGGAAGAAAATATAATTTTCTCTAACTGACCACTTCTTTGGTTCTAAGAATTGAACCTTCTCTGAGACTCTTTACTGCAGTGGGGAGAGTGGCAGGGAGCTTGATCCTTTCTCAGTTCAAACCCAATTCCCTGCCTCCAATCACAGCAAAAGGAAAGTTAGTAACGAATCAATAGAAAGTGATTTCTGATGGCGACTGACTTCCTTCCACAGTTAAAAAGTGTTCAAAATGTTATCATGGTCAGAATCCAAGTCAGATAGACCCCTCAGGAACAGAAATGGGAGTACCAATATAGGAGGCGAAAGGGAAGGTGGGGGGAAGATGGAGGAAGGGGGAAGCGATAGCAATGATCCACATATAAGGGTCCCCAAGGGGCGAAGAACAACAGACATGTGGATGAAAGGAGACAGCGGTCAGTGTAAGATATGAAAACAGTAGTAATTTATAATTTATCAAGAGGGGGAGGAAAAACAATAATTTATACATTAACCTGGATTCCATGAAGGAGGGAGGTCAGACAGAGCCGATACCAAAGGCTCGAGTGGAAAGAATATACTCTGAAAATAATGATGGCAACATATACACAGTTGTGCTTGTCACAATGGATGGGTGGGTGAGTGGATTGTGCTAAGAGCTATGAGAGTCACCAATAAAATGATTTTTTTTAAAAGGTTACATTTTTGGAATCCCCAGAGAAAGTTACCATCCTCGCCTTGAATTCATCTTTAAGGTTTTCCTTACCTTTCTGAAAATAATTGATCCATCAATGTTTCAATGACTTCCGAAGGTATCTGTTGAGTTTTGTTGACACTTTAAGAGTGGTTCTGGTTGTTGGGTTTTTATGGAACAAAAAGTTTCTTTTCTTTTTATAAGTCACCCTAACACAACTTTTTTAAACATACCCAAGCAAGGCTCACGCGCAGGATCACTTGTGTGGCCGGTGCGGGAGCGGGCAGTGTTTTGTTCTATCATGCAGAGGGACTCGACGCACCTAACCACAACAAGATGTAGACAAGTGCACAACGGAGAGAACATTTTGTTTAGTTCATGTAGAGATGTAAGCCCTTACCCTCATATGTATATATGTACATATATGCACACTTCTATAAATACTTATACATACTTCCATATTTGGACATGAAAGTATTTAAAGGAGGTAAGCTATTAACATAGAGTAGTTTTTCTCACGTCTGACTTTTCACAAATATCCTTTTCTAAACAACATGCATAAACAAATACATACCAGGAAAAGGTAAAGTCCTCTGTCTTGGCACTGTTCTGCACATAACGTTGTTTTCTTGAATCCTTCACACTAGTATGCAGATAAATTTGTTTTCTTTGACCACAATTTCTTCTGTAAGTAGGAGAAAACTTTCTCAATTGTTTGTCAAACATATCCACTTAAGAATGATGTCCTTTTAAAGAAATTAGTACCTTGTCTCTTGATTTCATAATTAAAAAAATGAGTAAACTCGGAAACATTGTGATCCTAAAATAGCATTACATTTACTGCCAATTTTGTTGTGATCTGTATCTCCTGAGGTTTCTATGTTAATATGAAAACATTCATCACAGTGGGGACAATCTCTTCACTGATAAGATACACTGTTCTTAGAGAACTGCCAAACCATCCCCCAAAAAAACCCTATTACTTGTTTTACATTCACAACAAAAATTGGTCTGGACTCTCCTTCCTCCTCCTACCCTCCCCCCCTCCAAAAAAAAGGTACAGTGATAAGGGGGTAGAGGGGCATGAAAAACCAAATAAAATACTCCCTGTTAGCCTGATTAGATTGTGATATTTCTATAAAAAAAACTATTAAATGTAGTTTGCAGACAATTAGGGGCAGTGTAATATAAAGATTATCTTAGGTTAAGAAACAAATTCTAATTTTCTTGGATGTGATCATGGTATGGTGGCCTTGTAAGAGAATGTCCTTGTTCTTATGGGATGTGCTAACCTGGTACAAAGTCACCACCCCTGCAACTTACTTTCAAATAGCTGGGAGGCAGGTGCAACTTGGGTTTATATAGAGAGATAAAGCAAGCATAGTAAATGTTGTCATCCTATAGGATGTCCATACTATTCTGTAAATATTACAATATATTTCTGTGTACATAATTTTTTAAAAGTGGGCTAAAATCTTCCTTAACAACCCAGGGATCAGGCTGAGCCCCGGTGGCATAGTGGTTGTGCGCAGGACTGCGGCCCACTGGGATGGAGGTTCAATTCCAGCAGCGGTTCCACAGAAGCAAAAGGCTGGGCCTCCTTCTCCCACCACTAGAGGGCAGTGATTCCCCCCCCCAAAAAAAAAACAACACAAGGATGTCTGGGGGGGCTTTCTTAATGTTAATTGCTCCCAGCTATAATAACACATTGGGCTACTAACAGTAAGGTTAGCAGTTTGAAACCACCAGTCATTCCACAGTGAAAAATAAAGTTTTCTACTCTCAACAAAGTTCAGTCTACTACACTGTCTGATGTCTCCCTTCATCCACTTCCCTATTGCCTGTACCCCAGGAGGAGGTTATATATAGATTCTTATAATTGGTTCCCCCTCTCTACTCCACCTTCCCTCCACCCTCCCAGTATCACCACTCTCACCACTGGTCCTGAAGGGATCATCTATATACATCCTCTTGCCTAGCCGGATTTGTAAGGTAGAATTGGGATCATGATAGTGGGGTGGGAGGAGAAGGCATTAAAGAACTAGAGAAAAGTTGTGTATTTCATCGTTGCTACACTGTACCCTGACTGGCTCATCTCCTCCCCACCACCCGTCTGTAAGGGGATGTTGCTTCACCTACAGATGGGCTGTGGGTCCCCAATCTGTGCTCCTCCTCATTTAAAGTGATAAATTTTTTTAGTTCTTTAATGCCTGATACCTGATTCCTTCGACGCCTTGTGATTACACAGGCTGGTGTGCTTCTTCCATATGGGTATTTTTGCTTCTGGGCTAGATGGTCATTTGTTTACCTTCAAGCCTTTAAGACCGCAGCTGCTATATCTATTATCAAAGATTCATGAGGGGAGGGGGAGTGGGAAGTGAGGGAGAGAATGAGGAGCTACTTAAAGGCTTAAGTAGAAAGAAAATGTTTTGAGAATGATGATGGCAGCAAATGTACAAATGTACTTTGATACAATAGATGGTGGATGGATGGATGGTGATAAGAGTTGTATGAGCCCCCAATAAAATGATTTTAAAAAATTAAAAGTAAAGAAAAAATTAAAAATTACAGTCTCAGAAACCCACAGGGGCAGTTCTTCCCTGTCCTATAGGGTGGACAGGAATCAGACTAGACTCAATGGCTGTGAGTTGTATTGCTTACATTACACCAAAATGCCAAAGCAAACTACTTGAGTTGGTTCCAACTCATGCTGATCCAGTTTCCAGTGGCTGATACTTCAGTAGATCACCAGCCCTTCCTTCTGAAGTGCCTCTTGTGGACCCAACCCTTTTAATTAACAGTCAAGATAGTGAGTGTTTAACAACCAAGAGACTCCACAACAAAGGATGGCTTTTTCTAATTGAAATGAGCCCCAAGTAGAGATAAATAAATCTGTTGCTGGTCATTGAAACAACAGTGTTGGTTTCTTCTGACTAACCCTGGAGTTACATTTCTACCTGCAGATTGGACTCTTTAATCCCACATCATGACCCTGTCCCTGTGTCTTTTCCAAAACTGTCACTCTTTATGGCAATAGAAAACTTCATTTCTCCCATGGAGCAGTTGGTGATTTCAAACTGCTGTCCTTGTGGTTAGCAGCCCATCGGGTGACTCCCTATACCACTAGAATTTTGTTTTGTTTTTAAGCCCATTCTATAGAAAGAAGGTTACAATTATTTTTTTCCTGCAGAGCAAATATCAAAATCAAGTTCATAGCTTTTCGAATACCTTTGAGTATTTCCTCAGGAGAACAAAAGTGCAGCTGAGACACATGGAAGAAATTCTTCGTCGTGAATTTGTTTGTTATTTGAATGCTCTAAAAACTGAACAGGGTGCACAGAGCATTTCAATTGTTTCTATATTTTTCCACACATATCAAATCTCTTTTTCTAAACCTTCTTTTCCTACCCTAACCCCAGAGTTTCTTGAAGTGGCCAGCAAATTCCCAGAGAGGCTGCAGGTTTTAAGAGACTACAAATTTCATGAATCACTTGTCATCATGCCTTTCCATCTGAGAAGGGCTCTTCAACAGTATGCTGTGTGAACCATCTGTGATGGGAGATTACCCAGCCAAATGCCTTTGAGGGAAATTCTTTCCCAAGTTCACATGTGGCATGGAATGTTGGCCAACAAGAAGCAAAGGGTTCAGAATTCTCTTTTCATGGGAAAAAAAACTCACTACAATGGAAAAATTCATTTCAAAGAGCCACAGTAGACAAAAGGAGATGTGCCATGAAATAGAGCTTCCCTATAAGAGAGTATGAGCAAGAGAGAAGGAAAATATGAGCTTCCCTGTTTTTAACAAAACTCTTGGCTCTGGGTGGAGACAACAGGACATACTCTAGAAAGCATGGACAAAACAGTTGACCTTGTGAGAAAGAACTTGAAAACTTAAAGGGAATAATTCCAAATGTTTCCAAAGTACTTACTCTATGCAGCACTTGAACAGAATGAATGTCAAATTATTACCAGTCCCTGGGAATCATTATCACTTCTTAAATCCTCCTGGCCTCCCTCTCAGGCCAATAGCAGGAGAACCATTCTGTTTGCTATTATTGGAAAACTCCAATTATACATTTGCTAAGCTCCTATTTAACTCAAAAGCTTAGAGTGCCAAAGGGTAATTTCTTGTTCTGCTTCCCAAATACTATCCAACTACAATATAAGCAAAAGTTAAAGCTGAGAAGTACAGAAGAACATTTATCAATACCTTTTCAGAGCTCAGCCTTAATGATAATTGGCTACTCCATTTAAAGTTTAGGTTGTATTAATTGATTTAATTGCTACTTGTTATCAGACTATCTCCATTGCACCTGGCCTTGTTATCACAGTACAGTGAAATAAAGGGATTTTTCACACGCTTCTCATTCTTTAGCAAGTACAATTTTAGGTGTGAGAGGCATTTTTCTTGTCACTTCAGCTTGACTGTTCTTCACTCTGTTCTGTCCTGATGGTCGTGCAGCTGTCAAGCCTTGGAAAGCTTTGCTTTAGACCATATTCACATTTTCAATGCACTCTGAGGGGGTCAGTTCTTGGCTTAGATCATGGCTTAACAGAGCAAATACATCATGTGTGAAAAAATGTTCCAGATAACTGAGAAGTGGAAGGTGAGAGAAATTGGAGGAATCAGGTAGGTTTTTAAACAAACTGAAATCCATTTTAGAAGTATTATTAAGGTTAACACCTACATCCTACTGTGTTTTTTCTTGGAGATGGGGAAGAAAGTATAATTCAGACCACACAACTTTGTGTAAATTGGGGATGCAATAATTATCATTAGCATGATGAATTTTTTTATTTAGCTTTTCAAAAATCAAAGGAAAGTCTTAGGCTGTGTACTTATGTGCTTAGATGACAATACAATCAGCACAGAGTGTATGGGATAAGGGCCTTTTTATATATGTGTGTGTGTATATGTATATGTATATATACCTTGCATTGTCATGATAATCTTGAGAACTATGACTTCTCCATTTATGGAGATGACAGTCATGTGGCACAATTAAGAAATGTTCCCATAGCCACATCACATGTAAATAAGGGGATGAGTTGAAATTCCATCTCACATTCGTAGCCATAATATGTTTTAATGATGTCATAGTAATGAGTGCTAGAGGTGTGGAGTTCCAGACTCAGTCCATGGCTTTTGTGTCATTACACATTATTAACTATAACATATTTGTATGACTAATGAATCACTTGAAGTGTGGGTAGAAATGCATGTTCAAACAAATTTGACCCATTGCCAGAGAAACTTTGGGGAATTCCATAGCTTTTCTGTAATCCCAACATCATTCTAAGAACCTTAGAAATCAGGAGTCTAAATATTCATCCTGGCTCCCTTGGGAAATCAAGATAACTTCACATTTTTTTAAATTAAAAATCATTTAATAACTTCACATTTTTACTTAGACTTACTTTGACAAGAACCACTCAGTTGTTAGAAGCTGAAGAAGTGACCTGGACATAAAGCAGAGAGCCAATAGAGAGGTCTGAGAGACCAGCGGAGATCCCAACTACATGAGCAGCTCCCCCCTGCAGAATAATTAATTTCAGGAGACAGCACTGAAGCTACAGCTCAGGGAGAGGGACATGTCTGATCAGTGCACACAGGAGCAAATGTAGAGAGAGGAAGAGAGAGTGGAGCCCCTCTTGGACCATCAAGACCCAAGGATGATATTTTTGCTCAAAGTAGCCAATACACAGAGAGGACCATAGGACCGGCCCTAATACGAGACAAGACAAGGTAGCCCCCATGATCGATAGTTTATGGGGCACAACTCTGGAGACAGAGCTCAGGAATTGTGCCTGATCCAACCCCCACACACCAAGACAAAACACTACGGATGTGCAACAGAACAGCAAGGGAAAAAGAGCAATGAATCCCCAGGGGAATACCAAAAATAGACTGTGGGCTCAGGGCATGGCACCCTGTCAGACTCTACTGGAAAACACTCCTAAAACAGACCCTGAATTATGCATAAACTTTTCAATTTTTGTCATTGGTTTTTTTCTCTTGCTGTTTTCTTTTCTTTTGTTGCTTTTTTTTACTCTGTCCTGCTTTTGTGCATATTATTGTCTCTGCATGGCTATCTAGATAAGATAGGCAAGATAAACAATTTGGAAGAGAAAACAATAGGCCTGACTGCTTGAGGGGGCAAGGAGCCACAGAAAAAGGGGAAGCAGAGGAAAGAGAGTGGGTGTTAACAAACCCAGGGACAAAGAAACAGGTGATCCAAAATCGATGGGGAGGCCTGGGAGGGCTTGAACAAGGACAATGTAGCCAAGAGGAATTATTGAAACCCCATTGAAGGCTGAATATGAGAGTGGGACGAGAAGAAAGTAAAAGGAAATAGAAGAAAGAACTAGGAGGCAAAGAGCATTTAGAGGTCTAAATACAGGCATATACATATGTAAATATATATGACAATGGGGACATATACATATATTTATATGTTATACATATAGTTATATGTTAAGTATTAAGGTAGCAGATGGACATTGGGCCTCAACTTAAGTGCAAAAACGCTTTGTCCTATTAACCTGGCATTCCATGATGCTCACCTTCCTGCCATGATCACTAAAGACAAAGCAAGTGCATAAGCAAATGTGCTGAAGAAAGGGTGTCCAGCTATCCTAAGATATAGTGTCTGGGTCTTCAAGACTTGAAGATAAACAAGCGACCATCTAGCTCAGAAACAACAAAGCTCACATGGAAGAATCACACCAGCCTGTGTGATCAGGAAGTGCCAATGAGATCAGACATCAGGCATCATCAAAGACCCAGAATAAAAAATCATATCACGGTGAATGAGGAAGAGTGCAGAGTAGAGACCCAAAGCACATCTGTAGGCAATAAGACATCCCCCTACAGAAGGGTCGCAGGAAAGATAAGAGCCAGTCAGGGTGCAGTATAGCATCAATAAAACATACAACTAGTTCTAGTTCTTTAATGCTTCCTCCCCTCCCACGATCATAGCCCCAATTCTACTTTACAAAACCAGCTACACCAGAACATGTACAGATAAGAGCTGGGTACAGATAAGAACTGGAAACACAGGGACCCCAGGAGAGAGAAACCCCTCAGGACCAATATTGAGAGTAACCATAGGAGGAAGGGAAGGGGAAGGTGGGGATAGAAAGGGGAAAGGATCACAATGATCCTTATAACCACTTCCTGGGGTGGGGGGGGGAGGGCGTGGACAACAGAAAAGTGGGTGAAGGGAGACACTGGACAGTGTGAGACATGAAAAAATAATAATAGTTTATGAATTATCAATGATTCATGAAGGAGGGAGGAGGGGAAAGGAGAGGAAGAAAATGAGAAGCCGATACCAAGGCCTCAAGTAAAAAGAAAATGTTTCGAAAATGGTGCTGACAACAAATGTGCTTGACACAATGGATGGATATATGGATGGTTATACAAGCCTGCAATAAAATGGTTATCTAAAAAAAAAAAGACAGAGGAGGGGGTTGATGGAGGAGAGAAAGAACTGGCCTGCGAACCACCTCTGACTTCCTTTGTCTACACAAAGGCGGAGAACACAGGTTCATGTCAGCCCAAGGCCAATTGCCACAGAGGTCACACCTGCCTCCAGCTACCAGCCTTCTTTTACCCATTCTGGACTAACAATCCCTCCTATGGCATTCCACTTCTCTGGCTGGACTCAGTAATTCATCGAAATGGCCACAGAACCAACAGACAGTAGACACAGTGGGAATTTATTAGGGAAGTTATCAGGTTGCCACAACCCAGGATGAGAAACATTAGAAACACACCAAGGACTCTTGGTCCGAAACAGCATCCCTTCTCAGCCAGCAGCATATGTGTCTGATCCTCAGCCTCTCTGTCACATGGTCCCTTAGCTCTGCCTCTGTGGGCCAAGAAGTTCAGGAGCCATTCTGCTTCAATTCTCCGTGTCTTTATTCTGCCCTGTCTCACGATCTCCGTGCAGTGACCTCTGCTGCCTCTGCTGCTTCTCCACTTCAGACATGGATGTCACATGCTTCTTTCTTGGGGGCTCCAGGAATCTCTCTGTTCTTGCTTCTGAGATGCCTCTCTTATCCTCAGAGGACTGGGAAACCTGACCCTTCTTGAAGTTAGGGTTCTCTACATCTTATTTTCTTAGTTCTACCCAGTCATTTGGTAGGAGGTATAGAGAAATTGATAGAAGAGTTACGTGTAAGCAACGTGATTTTACCACAAAACCTAACTTGACTGACCTCCAATACCTGTCAAGGCTTTTGCTGTATTTGAATGGTAGGAGTCGGGCCAAGGTGAGTCGGCTGTAAGTTTGGAAGGGTCACTGCTGCCGACTTGCAGGACACAGATGCAGGAAAGTCAACTCATGATAGAGGAGATTGTGAAAACAGATCTCTTATGAGTGTAGGTAACATTTCTGGAACTACAGGCAGAGGATAGGGTGGTTTATCAAGTGAAGTGGCTCTCTATTAAAGAAGAGAGAGAAGATTTTGAAGAGCTGAAATAGAAACTTCTGTGGGCAGCTGACTCTCACAATTAACGATCCTCCAGATGGTGAGAGTTTCACAAACATTTATATCTTATCCCACGTTGTGAATGTGGTATACTTCTTATAGTTGGACGGTAACCATAATGCCAGCAGTTCAAATCCACCAATTGATCTGAGGAGGAAAGATGAGCCTTTCTACTTCTGTGATGACTGACAGCCGTGGACATCTGCAGGGGCAGTTCTCCCAGGTCCTATGGGGTCACTGTAAGTAGAATTTACTCAGTGGTGGATTTGCACCATGAGACGCTTTGGATAATTTAGTGCCCACTTTCAAAGGCATTGCCCAGGAAAGTTCTTTGGAAGCTATTGCCAGGTAAACAGTGACTTACAAAATAGTGCTCAGGGAACAGTCAAGGAGGGGGTAAGAGGCCACAGCATATGTGGATCCACTCCAAGGTCAATACAAGTTGACATTTTTATTTTAAAAAATCAGAAATTTTATCAGAGATGCCAGGCTATCTTAATAGCATTGATCATCTAGATCCACTAAGCATTTTTTTCTGGGAAAGCAAAGGCCAAACATTTTTTATATGGCCATAAATATTAGACAGTAAGACAGAGGAAGAAAGGAAAAGATTTCTAATCCCATCAATGACTTCCTAGCTTTATTTTTATATTTCAAACAAATACTTGGTTCCCCCTGTCTCTTGGCACACATTCAGAAGAATGGCTTGCCAGGAATTTTTGGTACCTTCAACGGAGAGTTTAGGATTTATTGACATAAAGAGAAGCAAGCACATACAAAAGACACCCACATTAACTACCTTTATGTGCCTTCTGCAGTTTTGCAGATGACAGGCACATCAATATGCCATTAACTTTGCAGAGCAGTTAGCTGTGATGCTGAGAGCTTAAGAGGAAAGAAGTACAGTCTGTCCCTGGGTTACCAACATCCAACTAGTGGACAACTTCTACTTGTCTTTTCATGTTAGGTAAATCTGCACTCACTTTGAAAAGTTGGACAAATCCTTCATCATAATCACCTTCACTTGCTATGCTTGCAGCTCTTAAATCATGGGAAAGACCTCAAGTCTGTTCTTACACACACTAAAAACAGTGCCACAGTGTTGATTCCATTCCTAGCAATGCTAGACAGTGGCTCTAAGACTCTACATCTTTATGGGAGCAACATAGGGCAGAGAGGAACTCCTGCACCACTCCAATGGGTTTCTTAGACTGTAACTCTTTACAGGAGTAGAAAAATTCATCCATCTCCAGGTGGTTTCAAACTGCTGGCCTTGCCACCTGATGCCCAACTCATATCCCACTATGCCACCAGGACAGGCCTTCTTTCATAAACATAAGGCTAAATCAGGCCAAATACACCTGTTACAACTTAGCTACCCATTTGACTTGATCTGGTTTAGAACCGTGTGAAGAACTGCCATGGAAGTCACATTGGATCTCTCAGACCACACAAGGGGAATCCAAGTGTACACTAGTACAAGCCTATTGCCACAAGGGAGGGACCAGACATGCCTCTAACTTCCATTCTTCTGACACCAACACAGTACTTAACTTCTCTGCTGAATTCAATAACCCACTGCAGTACCCATATGCAACTCAAGGACAATACTCACAAGGATGGGGCTTCATTAGGGAAGTTCACAGATTATCATATTTCTGAACAGAACACATTTTTCGGATATAATCCTTTTGCCCACAGCAACAACTCTTTGCAGCCATGCCAGCAGACTGTCTCTCTGGTCCTTGGTCTCTCCGCCATGAGGTCCTTTGGCCTTTGCCCTATCCAGCAAGTATTGCAAAGCTCCATTGGTGAAGGTAAATAAAATGCCCAAAGGACACCCTACTCTGTAAGCCTGGCTCTTACTTCATGGCAGTCAGGTTTATTTGTTACATGTACACTTTGTCTCCTGGTCCCAGTGCTGCTCCTCTGCTCTGTCTTATAGTCTCAGCATGGCCCTCTGCTCTGTCTCCAGGATTTCACCTCTGCTGTCCCTCACACACCCAGCAGAGATTATGAAGGTCCTTTACTAGTGCTTCTTCATTCTTGAGGGTTGTAGGATTCTCTATTCCTCTTCTGAGACGACTCACTTTTATACACAGCAGAAGGTCAACACTGACCAGTCCTGAATTAGCATCCTTCACAGCAATCCCTAATTTAATGTCCTCTATACCCAAATCCTCACAACTGGGCCAGTAGGTAACATCATGAAAAAGGAGAAAGGATTGAAGTTTTCAATAATTTCATCTTGCTTAGATCCACAATCAATGCTTATGGAAACAATAGTCAAGAGACACATTGCATTGGACAAATCTAAGGCCGCTGTAGAGTGTTGAAAAGCAGCGAGGTAAGTTTGAGGACTCTTGTGCCTGACCCAAGCCATGGTATTTTCAATTGCCTCATATGCATGTGCAAGTCAGACACTGAGTATAAAAGACCAAAGAATAATTGCTACATTTGAATTGTGATGCTGAATAAGAATATGGAAAGTACCATTGACTGCCAAAAGGACAAACAAATCTGTCTTGGGAGAAGTACAGCCCTTGTGTTCCTTAGAGACCAGGATAGCAGGCCTTGTCTTTACATACTTTGGATAAGTTGCAAGGAAAGACCAGTCCATAGGGAAGAACGTCATGTTTGGTGAAGAAGAAGGTACTGAAAAGGGCAGCAACAATGGGCACAAGCATAGGAACTTTGGCTTCCATGGCTTTACCAGATATTTATCTGGTTTTACCAGATATTTTGTTAAATGAAATCATACAGGGCTGAGCCCCGGTGGCATAGTGGTTGTGCTCAGGACTGCGGCCCACTGGGATGAAGGTTCAATTCCAGCTCCACAGAGCAAAGGCTGGGCCTCCTACTCCCACCACCTGAGGACAGTCATGCCCAAAAAAACAAACAAAAAAAAAAAATGAGATCATACAATATATGTTTCCTTGTTCCTGATTAATTATACACAGCATAATGTTTTCAAGGTACATCCATAGGACACCATGTTTCAGAAATTTTTAAAATTTGTAGACGAACTATATTCCACCATTTAGAAAGATGTGGTCTTTTCTAGCTTCATCTATTTACTTGCTATTGGACATTTGAGGTGTGTCAGCTTTTTTGCTATCACAGACAAGGGTACAATGAGCATTGGTATACATGTATCCATTTGAGGTGCTTTCAATTCTTTTGAATATGTACATAGGAGTAAAAGTTCTTGACATAATGAATAGATGAATGGATAGATAAATTGTGATAAAAGCTGTAAGCACCCCCAATAAAATGATTTTTTAAAAGAAGAAAGAAAATACCATTTAAAAGATTTGTTTAATCAATAGAACTTATTTCTGAATTCTCAATTCTATTCTACTGGTCTCTATATAAATCTTTATACTAGCTCCACATTTTTTAATTCCTATAACTTTGTGGTATGTTTCAATCCCAGGATGCTGTCTGGGGACTATGTAATTCTAAAAAATTTAAAATTTGATTTCTCCAATTCTGGGGGAGGGGGTTATTGAAATTTGTATTAAAAATTGGATATCTCCTGATAAATAAGTTAGAGTTTCAAGTAGGAAAACCTAAGGAGATCCATGCTGAGACATATTATAATAACATTGTGCAAACCCCAAAAGGAAGAAAATTGAAGAAGCAGCCAGAGAGAAGCAAATTCTTACATACAAAGGAATGTCAATAAGACTGAATATCTATTTTTTTTCCTCAGAAATTAGGGGCACCAGGAAACAGAGGAATGTATCTGCAAAGTATGAATGAAAAAACTCCTTATTTTCTTCTTCACAGTTCCTGAAAAGGTGACTTTTAGAAAATCAAGACAAAAGCCAAGTCATTCCATTCTGTTTTGACGTCATTTTAAGTCTCTATGAGATTTAGTAGAGCAAAAATAAGACTTAGAAACAAGTAATGTTATTTTTACAGTGTTAATGTGATAAGTAAAATTATAACCCTTTGAGAAATGAGAAGAGAAAACAGACAAATTAGCTATGGTAAAAATTTACTGGTGAAGTTCAAGAAAATAGTCTTAAATCTTACCCTTCCCTGCTGTAATTTATCATGGTCATACAATGTGATTAATGGAAAAGTTATAGAAAGTAATCATGTAAAAGCTAAAACAGATAGCAGGAAATATAACTCGGCTGGCAAAGAGAAAACTACACATACTTAAGTGTTTTGAAGGATTTTATTTAATCTTAATGATTTAGACATGTTATGCTCCATTCATTATAAATCTAGAAATATATTCAATATCTGTCATTCTTCAGATCGGTTGCTAGGATTTTCTTTGTCACAAGTAGTCGTGCTTTCTGAACAGCTCCCTCGGGTAATCAGAAAGCTGAACCTAATTCAAAGAGAAATGTATCTTGTGAGCTTAGAAATGAGATTTGAGATTCTTTCTCTTTTCTCCTATGGATAAGCCCTCTGTAAGCGTGGTTGAACTGCATTTTTTGCTCTGTTGTTGTTGCTGCTGCTAGGTACCATCAAGTTGATTCTGTCTCCTAGTGACCTTAGGTACAATAGCAGGAAACACTCCCGGGGACTGGCCCATTCTCACAGCCAGTGTTATGTTTGAGTCCTTTCTTAGTCATTATCTCAACTAACTCCTTGTCACTGACTCTCCACTTTCCTAAGCACTGTGTTCTTTTCCAGACATTAAGCTCTCTTGATAACGTGTCTAAAATATGTGAGATAAAAGTCTTGCCATCCTTGCTTCTAAGGAGAATTCTAGCTGTACTTCTTCCAGGATATATATATTTTTTTTACTCTTCTGGCAGTGCGTGGTACTTCCAATATGCTTCATCAATATTATAAATCACAGGTATCAATTCTTCTGGAGTCTTTCTTATTCATAATCCAACTTTCACATATGTATGGGGTGATTGAAAATACCATGGCTTGAGTCAGATGCTTATTAGTCTCCAAAATTATATATTTGCTTTTCAGTACTTGAAACAGGTCTTACCTAGCATCATTTGATTTCTTGACTGCTGCTTCCATGAGTACTGACTGTCGATCCAAGGGAAATGAAATTCTTCACCACTTCAATATCTTCTCCCTTGACCATGATATTCTCTATTCTATTTTTGGCTTTCTTTACATCAAGATGTAGACCAAATGGAAGGCTACAGTCTTTGGTTTTCATCTAGGCAATTTTCACCCTCAAACTCAAGCTCAAAACCATTTAGCTGATTCCAATTCAGTCATAGTAATTCAACAGGCCAAAGTAGAACTGCCGCTGTGGGTTTCTGAGTGTATAAATGTTTAGATGGTCAAAAAAAAAGCCTCATCTTTCTCCTGGGTAATAGCTGGCAGATTTGAACCACCAACCTTGTAGTTAACTATGAGTTAGTAGCCCACAGATGTTTAAGCCTGGATCCAGCACAACATAACAATAACTAAAAATGAACAGCTGTATATCACCTCAGTAACAGCTATGTAAATTCTAATCTGAAAGTATTTCCATCTAGTATATGGTAATACATCAAAACACTGATATGATTTAAACTCCTTTATTGTCATTTCTGAACATGACTTTGGCTACCTCTGAGTTCTCATCGTGCCTATTTAGTAACGGGAGAAGTTCACAAATTGCCAGAAAGTTCAAATGGATACATTCATCCTCAGGGTATATTTATAAAAATGTTTTTCAAACACAGCTCCCACCCGATGTAGGTATTCAACTGTGTATTAGCCTGGAGCTACAGTCTCGGTCCTCATGAGTAAGTATTTATAAAGTTGTAGCGTTGGAGTCAATTCCAGAATTCATTGCCACCCAAGGCAGGGATGTATCGCCTAGAGAAATCCCACAGTCATACAAGCTCAGACCATCAGGAACATTAGAGTTCAGGCTTTGAAGCCAAACAGACCTGAATTCTAATTCTCATTTCATTACCTCCTGACTATGTAACTCATGCTATTTTTTGATCATTTATGACACTTTTAGAAGCCCAAGGAAGACTGATGTTACAAAGATTCCCTATTTTCCAAATGCCCCATCTTGGAGTGTCTCATGTTTTCCCAAACCCCTACCTCTCTCCTAGCAGCAACCACTGGGACTGGGCCATGTAGGAAGGAAGGGCACAACTCTCAGTCGTTTACCATCACCCTTTCAAGTATTTACTTTCCCCTGAAGTCTTACTACTTATTACTCACCTTTAACACCCCCTCCCCGTTTTCACTTTCACTTTCTACGAATTTCTCTTTGAGTGATAGGCAAGTTCTCTCCTCTGTTATTTGATGTGTAAAGAATATGTATATGTATATATATAATAAAATAAGAAAATAGATGAAATTTAAAGTTAAAACCTTAATTATTTAGAAAACTTAGGCTTAATAATAAGCCACTTAAATTAACAACTTGGTAAGTGTCCAGAAGTTCTCATACAAACTTACATTCTACTCTCAGTTCCAACTCTTTTTGACAGTTCATTCTTCGAAAACATGCTTAATCTGAAACTCATCTTCACTGTTAAAATAAGAAATTTAATGAGATAATTTACAATAAGTACATAATCATATCTGTGTGAAAGCTGGATTGAATAAAGAAGACCAAATAAGAATTGATGCCTTTGAATTATGATGTTGACAAAGAATATTGAATGTACCGTATACTGTGAAAATAATGAACACATCTGTCTTGGAGGAAGCACAGCCAGAAGACGCCTTAGAAGTAAGAAGAGCGGGCTGAGCCCCAGTGGCGTAGTGGTTGTGCGCGGGACTGCGGCCTACTGGGACGGAGGTTCAATTCCAGCAGTGGGGCTGGGCCTCCTACTCCCACCACCGGAGAGCAGTGATGCCCAAAAAACAAACAAACAAACAAAAAAACAAGTAAGAAGAGTGAGGCTTCATCTCATGTCCTGTAGAAATGCTAACGAGAGAACCCCAGGAGTCCTGTGCCGACCCAACGGGCTGCTAACTGCAAGTCAGTTTGAAACCACTAGGCAATTCTGTGGGATAAAAACAAGGCTTCCTACTCCTGTAAAGATTGACAGTCTCAGAAGCTCACAAAGGTCGTTCTACCCTAGAGCTGAGCCCCCCGGTGGTGTAAGTGGTTGAGTGCGGGACCGCAGCCTGTGGGGCTTGTCGGTTCAAATCCAGCGGCGGCTCTCGGGAGCAGCACTGGGGAGCGCCCACGACCACCAGAGGCAGTGATGCCAAAAAACAACAAAAACAACAAAAAGCTAGTTCGACCCTATTGTATAGGGTTGCGTCCGCATTGACTTTATGCCCGTGAGTGTGTTGTCTTTGGGTGGGGGTGGAGGAGTTGGAGGGTTGGGAGTTTGGGGGTTGGGGAGGGATTTGGGTTGTTGTTATCAGCGGGGACTATTCATCTGCTGGGCCATGGATAGTCAGCCATAAAAAGAGACAGACTCTCAGTGTGCTCAGAATTACACGGGGGCTGTAACGGTGGGTGCACATCTAGGCACGATTGTGACGACGGAGCAGGGCCACGGGACGTTTTCTTTCCGTTGTACATGGGGTCGCTGTGAGTTGAAACGGACTCCGGGGCGCCCGACAATAAAAGAGGAAGAAAGCTCCCTTGCTTCTCATGCACTTCTAAGACGTCAGCTCCATAGGTGCTAGTGCAGGGTGGTCTAGGAGTCGAACTCCACATTTGGTGTTGTAACTAGCAGGAAGCAAGTGGCGAGATAATCATATTCCAAGTTCCAAATCCTATCTGGCAAACTTCACATCACACGTCGGTTGCAAGTTTCCAAAGACCTTTTAGAGCCATCACTTAGGGAACATGGGTCTTTTAACCCTTCCTGTCCAGCTCTACTTCACAGATTTGTCCAAGGAGCTAAGGGAGAGGCTGGGGTAATTAGGAACTGATGCTAATCAGGGAAGGTTTCTAGGACACCTGGGAATCTTGGCCTTTGTATTGGGTGTAGTAAACCATGGAATCACCAGATCAAAGACTACGGCAAAGTTCGTGGGACTGTGTTGAAATAATATGTCAAGATTTTCTCAGAAGAGACCTTCAGTGCTGTATTAACTCTTTAGGCTTCTCAACAAAGCTCTTAAACAATGTACTTCTTATAGCCTAGGTGTGATTCTAGAGCAGCATATTCAGTGCCATTTATGTGATCATCATATATACCTAAGTGTGTTAGGCTGGGTTGCCTGGTGAAATAGACCAGTGACATTCATCTGTGTTCAAGAAATAAGTTTATATCAAGAAGCAATTCCATATCAAGAAAGGATCCCAGCCCAATCCAAATCAAATCCATACATCTGACATCCCTCCTCAAATTCACATAGCTCCAAGCCGTCGGCACAGACAAGTGAGGCAGGATGCAGAAAGACCACAGGCTGGTGGACACAGAGGCACGTGGAGGCAAAGCCAGTGGGAACTGACCCTGAGAGTTCTCAGGGTCCAATGGCCCAGAGGGGGCAGCTCCTGAAGGCAGATACCATGTCCCAGCAATCAAGAAAGCAGAGGGGCTGACAAAGAGAAGGAAGCTCCTGGGTTTTCCCTTATAAGAAAGTCACACCCCCTCAAAAAGGCATCATCAGGCTGTAACTTGAATGACAGGATGGAACCCGCCCCTACACTTATGAATTCAAATTGACATAAAACGATCCTATTTAAGATGAAAACCTTTCCCTTTTGCAGACTTTACCCTAGAACTGTCTTTTTGCCATTCTCCTGTATCTGTTTCCCTCTTCCCTGTAGCCTAGCATCATGTATTTTAGGGAATGGATAGGAGAGATAGAGAAAGGCATCATGTATAATCTTCAAAGAGAAAGTGAACATTTTTTTCATTTCAAGTTACTTGAGATAAGACAATCTAAACTTCACTAGTAAATGTAGTAAACTATCCTGATTTCTGTTATGAAAATGAACTCTCATATGCCAATGTGTCCTTGGGTAGATGCTTCATATTCGAATACTTGCAAATATATCATCATTTTTGTTTAAGGTGATGCAATCCTATTAGGGGGCGCACTGATTGAGCTAAGCAAATGTGTTTTGCTCGGGGAATTCCCTGAATTAACATGCCTTAAGTCTGAGTCAGGCTTTCTTTGATACGAGTGTTATGGAAACATAACTTGCTCCCTCTTAATCCATCTCATGGCCACATTATTATTTATTACTTGCCTTTCCATTTTGGCTCCCACGCCTGCCAGCATTGTCATTTGAAGGTACATGGAAGGGAGTCTCATCTTCTGTTAATTCAAGGAGATGTTGGAAAAACCACGGGTCTTTGACCTGGTACATAATGGTCTTCTCTTCTTCAAGTACAAAAATTCAATACTGCTTTATACTTCCTAACATTGGCCTCTTTCCTCTGTCAACCATCTTTTCATTCAGCATTTACTGGCCTCCTTCATCCACACAATGAACAGATGAGTTACAGTTTCAGTATCAGTTCTCTCTTCGGTTGGAGCTTTCTAAGCACATACAGCATACCAAGTGTGTTATGCTGGGTTCTCTGTAGAAACAAAACCAATGATCTTTGTGTATGTACACATAAAGGGATTTATATCAAGAAACAGCTCGCGCAATTGTAGCAGTGGGTAAATCTAGTCTGATTCATATCCATGGGTCCGATACTAAGCTGAAGAATTTCTGACTCCTATAGCTTCTGGGCTGATCAACAGGAAGTGGGAAGATGACGCAGGAAGACCACAGGCTGGTCAAATGACCCCCAGGCCACCAGTCGGTTGATGGTTCCTGGGGTCAGCTGACAATACAAACTAGATGCAAGATCCGATCCACCAGAAGTGAGCTCATTTCCACACCTGTCAATTTCTATTAAAAGTATTCCACAGCCTGAGTTAAACCTCCCTCTTCAATCACATGATCAATTAAGACCGTGATCAGATTAAAGGGGTCTTTTCTTGCCACAACTGGTTGGCTTCTTCCCAGAAGATCCCATCATAAGTTGACCACGTGAGATTAGATCATATCAAGGGAAAACCTGACACACCCAAGTTCACATAAAATCTTACTATCACACCAGGAATCTTGTTTCCCTCTATCTCACAGACCAGATTTCTCAGTGTTGTGTCTGCTCTTAGAGTGCTTTTCATGTTTCTAAGATAGTTCGTTGCAGTTTTAGAATCTAGATCCTTATGCATCAAGTTCCAGCCAAAAATACCTGAAACTACATCTTGTGGTCCTACTTGATATGACTGGGTCATGTTCCAACCCTTAATGAATCAACGTACTCGTCAATATAGAATGTGATTACTTTAGGGTAATTAGAGTCCACCCAACAACTGGTCAGGACCCAGTACATTTTTAGAAAGTTAAGAAGAAGGCACAGAATTTATGCTGGAAAGGAATGAGAAATGTCTACTTCAGTCCCTGACTTTATGCAACATATAGTCTCAGAAGAGTTGGCAGGGTGGTTCAACTCTCAGACTCAATGCATCAATCATTTCTGAACCATAAAGGCTAGCAAATAGCAACCTTGGGACTTTTCCTATACCAACAGGATGCAGAACAACTATTCTGTTATAAATCTGTCACTGAGCTACCATCAGATACTCAAAACTGCTAGTCTTGGGCAGTGACTTAGAAGTGATAGTTTTCATAACACTCTACCTTTCTTTATAGTTTTGAGCATCAGATAAATTTGACAAGAGATACAGAAAGCTAAATTTGCAAAGAAGAGTATTTCCTCCATTTCCTGTGATTTTATTTTTCTCACTTGAAGTGACCAGAGAAAACTGCCAACTGTCTTGTCTCAGGCTGGGTTTTCTAGGGAAGCAAACCCAATGAGTCTTACCATACACAAGGAAGCTTATATTTTTTTAAAAATAGCTCACATGATAGCAGAAGTGGGCAAATTCCAAATCTTTGAATCAGATGTCAGACTGAAGGCTTCTCTCCTAACTCACCCGAATGCAACCCCGAATTGATGGGTCAAATAGCAAACTTTGAGCTTCAGAGACATAGGAATTAGCAACAAGGTGGTAAGCTACTGATGACTCCCAGGAACAGGGGGCAAAATAGCAAGCTGCTGGCTAGAGTCCAAAGAACCAGAGGTTAAATGACAAGTCAAATACAGAATTCAGACCCAGGAAAAAGCAACCACGCTTTTCCACAGCATCCACTGATATTGGAAGCAGGTCACAGCTCTGAATAGATCTCATCATGGTAGAGTACTAGGTTTTAACAGCTAAACCATTAAGAATCCTGTCCTAGACATTTTTGCCTAAGTCTTAACAATCACAAATCTGTTCCATTCAAACATCATGTTTGTAGAAACTTTTCTACCAGAGCATCAAACAGGTGCATTCCAGTGAGATCCCCTGCTGAGAATCTACCTTTTCACTCCATATGTGTAAGAATATAGACGTAAGAATTATCTGGGGATTGTGTTGAAATGTACATTCTGATTCAGTACACCTGAGATGAAAATGCCCATCCTTAAGCAGGAAGGTCTAGCCACATGAACTGGCTCAACTGCTGGCTTTGTTCTGACTTTGTTTTCCACCTTGAGCACTTTATGTACATTAACCTCAGGGACGTCACCTGACTATTCATCTAATTTGCTAGGTCAGGACTTCTCAACCTTGACCATACACAAACGACTCAGCTGGGAGTACTTTAGACAACATCAATGCTGAGTTCTCAGCCCCAGAAAGGCTCTAAGTAGACCCCGTTAGAAAAGAAAACCTGGGAAACACACTCAGTTGGTACATGGAGCTCATTTAAATGCCATAGTTCATCAGCTAGAAACGAGTCAAAGTCGGCCCAGGAGGAGGCCAACTCATAAAACTCAGAAATAAATAAAATAAAATAAATCTCAGAAGTAGGGAGAAAACACCTACTGAGCTGCGTATGCTTTTCCTTACATCTTTATTGCCATCACCAATGTAAGCCCCGATCACTTTCAACTTGAGGCTTAGAGTCTTCCTGATAATTGTCATCACTGCCACTGAAGAGATCCTAATTCACGGTGACCCTATAGGACAGAGGAGGCGTGCCCTGGTTGGTTTCTGAGACTGAAACACTTTACAGGAGTAGAAAACTTTGTCTTTCTCCCACAGAGAAGTGGATGGTCTCAAACTGCTGACCTTGTGGTTAGCAGTCCAACACAAAATTCCCTGCACTACCACGGCTCTTACAGTAACAATCGCCATCCAAAACCCCGCTACCCTTGAGTTAGTTCCAACTCACAGTGACGCTAGAAAGGGTCCCCAAGACTGTAAATCTTTCCAGAAGCAGACAGCCTCATCCTTCGCCCACAGCCTAATACTTAACAAACAGAGTCACCCGGACTCCTTAGCCATAGCAAAAGTGAGCTTAACCTGTAACTTAGAGCACATCACTCCCTTCTTCAAAAACTTTGCTGGGCTTCCCACTGCACGTTCTATGAAACCCGAAAGCTTCCCGTTTACCTCATCATCACTCAGTCACCACATGCCAGGCACACAGGTCTTTCATTTTTCCAGGTCTCTCCTGTCTCAGAACATACATCTCTGTGTGCTACTTCCTCCACCTAGAATGTTCGACACACCCACTCACACACACAAACACACACGCCTTGCCTCTTCCCATTACACATACAAATCAGCTTTGCCTCATGCATGTATCAGCTTCATGTCATTTCCTCAGAGCTTGGCCCCGACTCCCACCCTAAATTAAACCTACTGCTTATACTTTGTCAGCACACTATTTTTTTTTAATCTTCATCAGGTGGAATTATTTTTATAATGTTCTGCTCCCGGCCCAAACTGTAAGCTCCCTGAAGACAAGGATTGCCTCACATATTTATGCATGCCTCGGCACTCTGCCTGCACCCCCCCCCCATCCATAGTAATTAACAAATAATTCATCCTTGTAAATGAATTGATTGGGAGGGATTGTTTTGCTTTGCATTTTATTATGGCAAATATATATGTATCATTGCTGACACCAATTACATCTTGGCTGAAAGCAGAGAATACTAGAAAAATGTTTACTTGTGCTTTACTGATTAGATAAAAGCATTCAATTCTGTGGGTAAAAGCAAACTATGGGTAGCATTGTAAAGAATGATAATTCCAGAACCTTTGATTGTGCGCATATGACACTTAGACACGTATCAAGAGCAATTCGAGGAAACAAAGGGATACCGTATGGATTAAAATCAAGCAAGATATGCGTTAGAGTTGTATGGGCTCAGTATACTTATTCAATATATAAGCAAATAATCTGAGAAGGATTATACAAGGAAGAGGTTGGCATCAATTTTAGAGAAAGGCTTATTAACAACCCTCAACATGCAGATGACAAGACCTTGCTTACTAAAAGTGAAGAAGACTTGAAGCACTTGCTGATGAAGACAGAGGATTGCAACCGTCAGTGTGTGTGTTACAACTGAATGTAAAGATCAATGTCCTCACAACTGGACCAATAGGTAACATCATGAGAAATGGAGAAAATACTGAAATTTTCAAGAATTTCATCTTGCTTGGATCCTCAATCAATGCTTGTGAAAGCAGAAATCAGCTGATAAATCTGTTGCACAAGACCTCTTTAAGATGTTGACAAGAAAGGATGTTACTTTGAGTATTAAGGTGTGGCTGACCCAAAGAAGGTTCTGTTTAATCACCTCAAATACATCTGAAAGCTGAGCAATGAATAAAGAGGACAAGAGAAGAATCAATATATGTGAATTATGATACTGGTAACGAATAAAGAACCATGGACTGCCAAAAGAACCAACAAATCTATCTTGGAAGAAGTACAACCAGAAAGCTTCTTGGAGGCAAAGCTGTCTCACGTATGTTGGACATGTTCTCAGTGAGGCCAGTCCCTGGAAAAGCGCACCACACCTGGTAAAAGAGAAGGGCAGTGAAAGGAGGATACACAACAAAATGGATCGACACAGAGGTGGCAACAATGGGCTCAACTGTCACAGCTATGGTGAGGATGGCACAGGACCAGGCCTTGCTTCATTCTCTTGTGAGTACAGTCACTATGAGTCGGAACTGACTTAATAAAACCTAACAACATATTCATAAGTCAACACAATACTCTGAGGCAAAATAAACCAAAGGAAATAAATGAAAGCAAAAAAAACCCTTATGTAAGGGGGAGGGAATAGCTATGTCTTGAATTGAGTTTGCCAGATTTCAACAGACATGTCTCTTGCCTGGCTTGAAGAAAAGAGTCGACTGCACAAAGATCGAAATGGACTTGGGCATGTGGCCAAGAGAGGGCTTCTTAATTCACAAGCAACAGTGAAAACGCAAGGCCTTTATATAGAAAGATAGAGAGAGTACAGGCAACAGGGACATGACCAGAGCTTTTATCAGGAAGTGTCAGCAAGTTCTCTGCAGCCAGACCAAAAGAAAATGAGAAAGAGGTCAAGTATTGTGCCAGCGCTCCCAAATTTACTAAAGGCAATTCTCACTCCTCCACTGAGGACAAGAGTGTCCTCAAAGTAAAGGGAAAGAAAGTCCTCTCTCCCTGATTCTATAACACTTATTTCAGCTAACAGGTATTTTATAACATAATCTCTAAAACCAAACTCATTATCACTGTCCTGTGGGTGTTCAAGACTATAGATCTTTACAGGACTAGAAAGCCTCATCTTCCCCCTGTGATATGACTGGTTGTTTCAATCTGCTGACCTTGGGATTAGCAACTCAAAATGTGACCCACATGCAACCAAGGCTCCTTAACATGAAACAACAGTATGCATTTGTCTATGGATATGCTTAAGTAGAAATTGCGGTATAGTTAATAAATTATTGTCTATGGATATAGCTAAGTATGAATTTGAAATGTAACTTCATTTTAGAGACTGAGGAGCAAAAGACACCAAAATAGTTCACAAAAAATGTTGTTCTACATTCTGCTTTGCTGAATCGTAACTTTTCATGAGCAGCCATCTACGGTGAAACTATTGGTCTCTCTCACCCAGAAGAAAGAATGTTGATGAAAATGGAAAGAGACATTGAAGTAATTGGTCCAAGCCAACATCAGCTCCACAAACCTGAGACAAGATGTCCTAGATGGTGCCTGGCTAACAGGACTAACAACGCTGCAAAGAATCACTTTAGAAGATCCTGAACAGAGTGGGGGAAATGTGGAACTAAGTCCATATTCATAAATGAGACCAAGAAAGAAAAAGAAGGGGATTATAATGGATGAGTTGAAACAAAACATGTGTAAGTTGTTGAATATAAACTGTATTATCTGCAGCTGAGCCCTGGTGGCTCAGTGGTAGTGTGCAGGACCACAGCCCACAGGGCTGATGGTTCAACTCCAGCAGCATCTCTCCAGGATCAAGGCTGGGCTTCCTCCTCCCACCAGGGCAGTGATGCAGGGGGGAAAAATGTATTATCTGCTCTGCAAACCTTCACCTAATTTACAATAAAAGGTGTGTGGTTTAAAAAAAGATGGGAAAAAATAAATATTAAAATCATATCAGGAAGTCATCTCCAGCATCTGCTACCAATCATTCAAACAGTTCATGCATTCAAGCTGCTCTGTCTAATCAAAGGATACAAAATACTTTTTCACGCTAGAAAAATAACCCAAGGATCATTCCAAAGCTGATTTTAACCCTACCCAAAACATCAATGCTTCCTCGTCGGTAGCTCTCTAGCATGCAGTTGTAATGAAAGAAGCTATTTTGTTATTCCTTCTGCTGGGAATTCACCATCTTTCCTGATCTCTCCCAAACCCATACTCAGTCTCCACATCTGGCTACTTCCTGACCTTCACTGTTCTACTCCCATTTCCAAAAATGTAGCGCCATCAAACAGCAACATAAAGATGGGGTAAGGAACATATCTTAAGAACAAAGATATGAAGATGGAATTTTTGTTTTGGTTTGGTTTGGTTTGGTTTTAGGGGGTGGGCATCACTACCCTCTGGTGGGATTGGGAGGCCCAGTCTTGCTCCTGGAGAGTTGCTGCTGGATTTGAACCGCCAAGCCAGTGGGCCGCAGTCCCGCATTCAACCACTATGCCACTGAGGCTCAGCCCCAGAATTTTTTTTTTTTAATTTGGAGATTCCCGTAAGGATTTAGAAAGGTGTTTGACTGGAGACTAGATGTTAGACAACTTTTATAGCCCTGCTGCTAACTCTAGATAATTTATATTAATTGCTTGTATTTTAAGTTAATTACTCCCCTTGCCTTTGCTTACTCGTTATAAAACATAGAAGGCCAAGAGCTCTAAGATTCTTATGAATCTTAGTCTGGGTTAGTGTTGGTCAAAAGATCTCTCAATAGATAAATGTTTGTTATACTATGAGTATCCAGCTGTCATTTACCTGCATGTGCCAATTTCTAATTCCCTCATCTGTCAAAAGCATACATCCTTGGATAGTTTAAAAACATGTGGGTTTTAGATGACCTTCTAAATCATTTGTCTAATACCTCTTTTCGTTGGTTTATGGAGCCCTGGTTTCTCTGTGGGTCAAGCATTTGACTGAAAGTCACAAAGTCAACAGTTCAAATCCACCAGCTGCTCTTTGGGAGTAAGATTAAGCTATGCCTGCAATTGACTTACAGGGTCAGAGACTCACTGGGGCAGATCTACTCTGTCCTACAAGGTAGCTATGATTGGAATGGCAGTGGGTTTGGGTTTGGATTTACTGATTTAAGCTTATTTCCCCCAGTTTGTTGATCTATGCCCTGGTACAGCCATTTCTATTTTTAGGTGGGTCAGTGCTAGGATGTGTAAGGTGACTCCCTTCCCAATGTTCCCGAAATCGTGGAAGGAAAACACCTCGTTATAAACACCATGCCCCATAGAGAACCAGAAGGCTGGTCCTCAGACCAGAGTCTGACTGATGTTTGGAGGGTCCGTCAATGTGATGCCATAAGAGGATGGGACAGTGGGGGGAAGGATAGATGAAGAGAAAGTCATATTTGTCTCGGGAGGTATGCTTAATGTTCGCATAGTCTCCATAATCCTATATGTTTTTTTTAAAGAGATCTAGAATATAATTAGCTAGCGTCCTTGGCTATTTTTCTCTGGGAAGGCAGATTTAAGAGCAGTCTCTGCAGATTCACTGGTGTCCATACTGCGCTCCTGGGCACCACACCAGTTGAAATTATGGTGGTCCAAACACTTCCACTAGTTGGGTCCAAGCCCTAGGTTGTTCATGCCAAAGAAATTAAGAAATTCAGCCCCTGAAACATCTCAGTGGCTGCCCCATATCAGACAATACTGGATCTAGACTGTCTCAATAGTCAGTGCTGAGAACTAACCAAATGTCTGTCTTGGAATAAATCCAAGTCATGGGCTCACTGGCCTCCCTTGTTTTCCAGAACTGGTCTGTTTCAAATTCATCAGCTGTGTCCCCTGACAACCACACCAGCAAGTATCACCACAACCTTCTACTGTGATTTCCTAAGTATGAAGAAAAGCCTCGAATTTCTTAAACTCCTAGTTTACCCCACGCTGCATGAGCTCCACAATAGAACTGTATCCATTTGGAGTGACCCCCTTTAAAATATTTGCTTTCTCCAGATAGAGAGAAAAAATACTCTTCAATTCAGACCCATGACCATTGAGTCAATTCCAACTCACGCGTTTTCAGAAACTCTACGCTGCTACCAGAGCAGGCGTCCCACCTGTCTTCCACAGAGTGGCTGATGAGTTTGAATTGCCAACTTGTGGTTAGTAGCCTTCTGCCTAACCCACAGCAAAGCTCCTTCGTTCACAACACACACCCACTTTGAATGCTCATTATTTGCAAGGCACTCTACTGGACCCTAAAGGTCAAGGACGTGGTTTGTCCTTGACTGTAAGGAGTTAGGCGAGGTAGCGAATCATCATTCATAGAACCTTCGGGGGCCAGGGGAGGGGAAATTTTGGTGAGGAAGAAGAGAAAATTATACTAATGATGAGTCTCAGAGGGGAGAAAACGAGGTGAAGGAGACAGACTAGACCTTCAAAGAGCAACTCTGCTCACTGCACCAATTACACCAGGTGGCAAGCCCAGTGTATGTCCACGCCAGCCCTTATAGTGGACAGACAGAATAGTAGGTGAATACACCTCCAGGTCCTAAAGCACATTTTTAAAAGTGGGACCATGCAACTTCCAGTGCAACTCAAAACTCTCAATACGGATGAAAGTGTCTTGGCTTTTATCGCAATCCAACTGTGTAAGGCTGAAATGCATGACCAAGAAGAAGAACCCTCCTCATGGTCTCGTCCATGCATCTCTTGCCTCCCGCTCTTTACAGGTGACCTCAGGTCAATTTCCCCTCCATGATGACCCAAGGAAGTGAGTCAGCTTCTCTTCAGGTCTCAAGTTCCCAGTGAGGAGAAGGGAAGCTATGCAGGCAGCTTGCCTGGTGGCAGTTGGCCGCCCATCTTTGCTGCACACCTAACAGCATTCCTCGGTTCTGTGGAGTTCTCTTAGACGCATGGCATCCCCTGCGTGTCAGAGTCAAATGGGGCTCGGTGGGAGTTTCATTGGCTGATATTGGGAAAGCCTATCACCAGGCCACGCTACCAAAAATCGCAGGGTGGACTCAAACTTCTAACCTTTCAGTGGCAGTCTGGTGCAATAACTTTTGCACCACCCAGGCTCTCCTAAGATGATTTTTTTTAAATAAAATAAAACAAACTCGGTGCCATTGAGTCGATTTCCAACTCACAGCGACCTGACAAAGTACCACAACGACCCCACAGGGACACCCAGCCTGCAAACCTTTATTCAACAGATTGCCACATCTTTCTCCTGCGGCTCCAGCCACTAACCTGTTCCTCGATGGCCAAGCACTGAACCACTGTGCCACCAGGCTTCCTTCATGATATAATTGCCCCCTGAAGAAGGCGTCCATGTAGTACAGTGGGTTACCCAACGGGCTGATACTCAGCCACTTAAACCCAACAGCAACTCTTTTTTTTGGGGGG
>PVJH01010008.1:0-75902 GCA_004026705.1 Nesogale talazaci
TCCCGCCAGGGAAGGCGGTGTTGAAAATCCCCCGCCTGGCGCGCCCCTCCAGCCGCGTCCTTGCGGAGCTTTCCCGGGCTCAGGTCAGGGGAACGGCGCGCGGGGAGTGCCGGGCCGCTCCCTGTGCGTCAGGCTCCCGAAAAGGCAGGGTCGAGCCCCCACTGACCCGGCACGCGTGGCTGCCTGGGGCGGGAGGCGGCCCAGGCACCGGCCGTGGGTGCACTGGCCACAGGCGGCGGACACCGCTGGCGGTTCCAGCCTGGGTGTCTGCGGGGAGGGAGCGGAGCCCGCCGGCACAGTGGTCTTTGTCCTCCTGCACGGAGGGGATCCGTGGGAGACACGCGGCTCCCTCAGGAGGGTGCAGGGCGTGGGTCTCCTCTGTGGGGGGGTGGTGTGCTAGTCTAGCCCTGTCCCGTTCGCAGGGCCGGGTTGGGCAGTGGACCGGGGTCGGTCCTGGATGGCGGGAAGGCACACAAAGGTTGGCCCCCAGGGGAAAACCTCCGATATATGGATCCAGACCTCTGAGGCTTAAAAGAAAGGGGATGTGGGGCAGGGTCCCCTCCTGGCCAGGGAGAGCCCCTCGTAGGGACCTTTCCACTCACCAGGACACCTCCATGTGGCCTCCTGGACACCAAACTTACCGGAGCTCCCCGTTTAGGCTGCTTACCTCGGCGCCATCTTGGACCCTCTCCGAGCATTTATCTTTGAAGTGGGCAGAAATGTGCATCTCTTACAAGTGTTTAACCAGGCAACTCTCCTTCATGTTTCTTGATACGGACTACTAAATATTCCAGGTATTTCCTTCATTTGTTGAAACACCTCAACTTACATCCTGTCAATTTCTAAAGTCTGGGAATTGTTATTCAACAATACCATCACCCCTGCTACTACCAATCTTTGGTGTTATTGTTGATTTTATATTCATAATTTTCTGAAGCTACTTGAGTCAACAGACGTCTCCAGCTTAATATCTAACCTAAATACTTGGCACATGTCTGGATTTAGATGACATTCTTGCTTCTAAAACTGCATGAGCCCATTTCTTGAAATAAATTTCTCCTCCTTTAGACAGACAAATGTACATGTACACACACAAACATCATATTTTGCTTTGCCAGAGAACCCTATATAAGTAACCCTGTACAGAAAGAACACGGATTTATTTTTGCTGTACATTCAGAATGCTGTGGCTACTATAATAGCATGTGTTACTTTTTTAGGTTAGATTCTATAGAAAAGCAAGCCCAGTGATGATTACATATGTATTCAATGTGTGTGTGCATGTAGCTTACATAATTTTCAGGACTGATGAACTCAAGGGGAACAGGAACACCACAGAAGTACAGCCATAATGCTCGCAGGAAATGAGGTTAGAGATAATTTGTCTCATGTACTGTGGATATTTTATCAGGAGAGACCAATTCTTAATCAAGCTAGGTAAGGTGGAAGGGTACTGAAAAGGAGGAAACCCCTCGATGAGATGTATTGTCACGGTGGCTGTAACAACAAATGTACCAAAAATGTTGGGGATGCACATCAAATGTAGCAAAAATGTTAGGGATGGTTCAGGACCAGACAATGTTTCATTCTGCTGTGGATGGGGTTGTTTTGAGTAAGAGAGGACTACCCAGTGCCTCACCATGTGACATTTGTTATGTGGTCACTATGCCAGGAACAATGAATTGAAGAAGCAGCGCATGGGGCTGGCTACAACAATGCGCTCAAGCCTAGGAATGGGTGTGAGGATGGCATAGAATTGGGTAGGCTTTCCATCTCTTGTGCCCGAGCTCCAGACAAGTGTGAACAAACTCAATGACACTGAACAACAACAGCATGTGTCATAGTTATCGATCGTTAAAAATAGCACTGCAGGATCTATCTTTGTTTTACTTGTTTTTAATTATTTATAATTTATTTTTATTCAGAAGTTATATATATATATAATTTCACAGTTCAATCTTATCAAGCAGGATTGAACATTTGCTACTATAGTCAGTTCTAGGCTTTTCCTTTATGAACTCCTCTACATTACCTTCCTTTAACCCACCCCATGCCCCTCACCACCACCGTATTCCCTCACAATCTTTTTTTCTACTTGTTTTTCCCAATAGGCTTATCATTCCTGCATTTAACATACTGAAAAACACAAAAACATATCACATGATTTCAAGAGAGTGACACCTAAGGTTATAATACAGATGAGATTCAACCTAAATTTGAAAAAAATAAACAGAAAAAATTAAAAACAAGATCTGATCCAGCATACATCATAGAGGGAGCAAGTATTAAGGTTTTAATTGTTCAGGTCAGGTTCATACCTTTGATCATCTATATTCATCTCTCCAATACACTTTGCTTAGTAACCACTTCCCTCCCACCCCTCGATCATGGATAGAGGGAGATCACTGGTAGCTTATTTACTGCATAGTTCCCACAAAAGAATTTGGCCTATCATTGTCATTGATAGGCTCTATATGGATTTTGACTACATTGACTTTGGATTATATGGATTACAATCTTTCAGTGACCAACGATGGTGAGCTTCTTTCATGTGGACTTAGTTGACATCTCACATCAATGTTGGGAGACAAATCTTCAAGATCTCACATGCCATTTCGCCTGATTGCTGGCAACATATAATTGCTCCACCACATTTTGTTATACCACCCACATGTTCTGTGTTCCCTTCCTGAGAGTGAGTTCACATTCTATCTTGAAGGATAATGTTGTTTGTAACATACATATTAACAATCTGCAATATGCAGATAGTACAACCTTGCTTGAAGAAAATGAAAGTGTTGAGGCAATGATAACAATCAAAGACCTATCCTTGGGATTATAGCTCAAGGTAAAGGGGGGGGGGTAATAAACCACAATCAGAACAACAGGAAACATCATGGTAAATGGGGAAAAGTTTTATTTGGATTTCATTTTATTTGGATCAGAAGCAAAACTCCTGGAATCAGCAACTAAGACATCAAATATACATTACACTTGGAAAATCTACGACACAGATTTAATTCAAATGGTAAAGAGCAAAGATTTCACTTTGAGTATTAAGGTGCACTTTTACTAACTTTGGGTGTTTTCAATAACCTTATATGAATATGAAAGCTGGGCAAGTAATAAGGCAATGCATTTTTAAAGTAGCATGTATGTGCAAAAGAACAATCAAATATGCCTTTTACTGAGTACAGCCCAAATGTTAAGGGGAAGTGATAGGGTTAAGATTAGGGTTAGGGTTAGAGCGAGGGGTAGGGCTAGGGTTAGAGTAAGAGTTAGGAAGAAAACAGTAAAAGAAAAAAGGGGAGGGAGAGCAAGAAAGGAGAGACTTCATTTCATTTATTTTTGAAGTCTTATCAAGAGAAAACAGTCCCTAGACTATTATGCTTCATATAGTATAGCATTAGAAATTAACAGGAAGACCCTCAGTGTGATGAATTGACTCCAATTCATCACAATTGACTCCAACAGTGAGATCAAGCATAATCACTGTTGGAGAAGGAATTGGACAGTTTTTCATGGGTTAGGTGTTTTATGGGCACCATAAGTCTGCCAACTATAAGGCATCTTACAACAACATCAAGAGCCATAGTCTTGTCCGTGGACATTTGGGAGATGTACCAACCAGTCTCTATTCAACCTGAAAAACTTTTGATCTTTTGAGTTTGTCGCACTCCCATCCCCAAACCTGACATCATATCATTACGTATTTCAATATCAACAAGTAGTATTGTTCAACTGCTATCACAATCAGTTTCAAAATATTCTTTTTAGTCTTGACTTGAGCTACATGCCAGACCCTCCAGACCACAGTTGTATCTTTATTTAAGAATTCCTAAAATGACCCCTTTCAGAGCAGATCAGCAGTTTGTTTTTTTTTTCTGGCACTACTTTAACTTTGTATTCTCAAGTTTGGGGAAGCTGGACTTTGTGTATGTCTTTAATTAGTTCTTTGGGTTAATTTTGGGGGTTCTTTTATTTCCATCAGTTTCCTTTGCTTAAGACAGGGAGAAACCAATACTTGCAACTCAGGTGGTTGTTCACAAGCTTTTCAGATGCCTGTCTCAATTCCATTCAAATAGTATGTAGAAATTGTCTTTGTATAGATGGAAAAAGCTGTGGTCACATCTATATGATATAAAAATTATGCACAGGAAAGGAAGTGGAAAACTAGAGAGGAAACATTTGGTTTCTACTTTTTATACTAACAGGTCAACACTGAGAACACTGTATCACATAGTATAAGAACATTTATTAGTTATATAAACCTGTTTTCAAACATATACAAAGTCTGAGAAGAGAATGAAATGCAAGATGCAAAGAGAAATATTTTAAATAAAACTACAAATGATATCAAGATATGTATTAAGTATTGGTTTTACATATACATGTATTTACACAAATATACAAAAGGAGAAAGATTTCTGAAGTTTTACTTTGAAACTGAAACTCTAGGGCTGAGCCCCGGTGGTGTAAGTGTTTCAGTGTGGAACTGCAGCCCGTGGACTTGACGGTTCAAATCCAGTGGCGGCTCTCAGGAGCGGCACTGAGTAGCGCCCACGACCACCAGAGGCAGTGATGCCCCCTCCCCCCCCCCAAAAAAAAGAAACTGAAACTCTATCTTGATTATTCAATAAAAAGGTATAACTATTTTTACCTATCTTTAATCTTTGTAAATACTTAAGACAGCCAAGAAACAAGCTCATTGATTTGTTTTCAAAAACAAAGGGTAGGAAAATCAAAGAGAAACTCTGCAGTAAATAATGCTTAGCAATTCTATCCCACATTTGTTAAAACAGAAAACTGCATCCAGGTTGATTTTCTTCTGTGGGATGTTTACATCTGTGGCAGTAGAAATAAAGAGGGAAAAAATGTTTCATTCAATCACATTTCTCATTATAATAACCAACCTGGCCTATAATTAAGGTCAATAATTCAGAATCCTTAGAAAAGCTTCATGAGTGTGCTATAGAACATACACAGTGCCTTGCAGTTAACAGCCCAACATAAACAACATACACTGCATGAAAAACTCTGCCACATAAGGCAGCCAACTAAGAAGAAGGGGAAGAAAGAGGGAGAAATTGTCATGGGTATGCGAGGAGCAGGGCGTTATCCCAGCTAAGGAGAGGGTATTGATTATGTGTCCACCGGAGAGGGAAAGAGAGATCAGACTTTAACCCAATGTGCTGAGACGTGAATACAACGCACTGGCATGTACCAGGGACCCAGGAGAGAAATCTATGGCGCTGCTCCCAGTGCCAGCTACTCTATTTGTCGACCCACAAGTGCACTTTTCCCCCAAAGGTGCGTCTTTTGTCCGAAAGTGTGAAACCCCAGAACATTTATGAACCCATGATCCCACTTACTGTCCGCTGCTGTTTGCATGCTGTGGATCGCAGTGTGTTCTGGGGAAGTCCCGCCTCCTACAGTCTCAATGTCAGTCAGGTCACATGGTCGGCACAGCCCACACTTTGCCCCATTTTTTAATGAAAGCGATGATGGTTCTTAACACTACTGTTGAGTTTATGCTGTCAAATATTACTGTATTTTGCTTTATTTTAATAAATATTTTAGTATACTTGTACTATTTGGTTCAGAATATTGTTTTCCTGCTCTAAAACCTAGGTGGGTCTTATGGTCAGTGTGTCTTAAGGGCTGCAAAATACAACGCCCCTCAAGAAAATGCACTTCACAGGACAGTACTGGGGCTATAGTTGGAGGAAAGGAGAGAATCTGATTAGAGCACACAGGAGAAACAAAAGGAGATGGAGAGGGAGGGGAGGAGGTCCTGCCCCACCAGCCTCAAGGTCCATCCACATTCCAACTTAAAGCAGACAAAACACAGAGAGGACCTTAGGGCGGGCCCCACCACCAGACACAACCTCCCTCACTAAACCATAGTGCTGCAGAGGACAGTACTGGAGACACAGTGTGGGAATTGCACACAATCTTACTCCATTACACTGCATGAAAAACTAAGGGCATGCCACAGAGCAGCAAGAGGATCAAAGTAATTAATTCCCCAGGGAACACCAAAAATTGACTTTGCAGATGGAGTGTGGCCCCCATAAGACTTTAATGGAAAACATTCATTAAGGCCAATCAATAGATCTTGAATGATTTATATGCATTTCTATTTGTGCCACTGGCTTTCTTTTTGTTGCTGTTGTTGTTGTCTTGTTGATCATGATTTCCTTTGTTGTTTTATTTGACTTTTCTGGGGTTTTGCACTTATTAATGTATCTGCATGTCTATCTAGATAAGATAGGTGGGAAAAATAATTCAGAAAGGAAAAGAATGGGGCCAATGGTTCTGGGAGGGATACAGGAAGAAGGGGAGGTGAGAAAAAGGAAGGGGAACCAACTGAGTAACTGGGGAAAAAATGAACTAAAATGAAAAAAGGAAGGTTGTAGTATGCCTAGTGGGGCTTAATCAAGGGGAATGTAGCAAAGAGGAATTGCCAAACCTGAATAAAGGCTGAACATGATGGTGGGACAATAGGAAAATAAAAGGAAATAGAGGTAAGAATCAGGAAGCAAAGGACATTTATAGAAATCTACATACAGGCATATACATTTGTAAATATGGATATAGAGAGGGGAATAGAACAATGTACTCATATCTATATATTAAGAATTAAGGTTGCAGATGAACAATGGGCCTCGACTCAATTACACCCTTAACACAAGTACACAATGTTCTAACAATCTGGTATTCTGTGTTGCTCACCTGCAAGACATGAGCCCTGAAGACAAAATAGGTGCATAAGTGAATGTGGTGAAGAAAGCTGATGGTATCTGACCATCAAAAGATACAGCAGTCTGGAGTCTTAAAGGCTTGAATATAAACAAGAGACCATCTAGTTGAGAAGCAACAAAACCCACATGGAAGAAGCCTACCAGCCTGTGGGATGATGAGGTTTAGATGGGCTCAGATATCAGGCATCTAACACTCAGAATAAAATCTAAACTCAGAATGAATGTGTGGGGTAGGGACGTGCATGGAGTGGAGACCCAATGTCCATTTGTACACAGTTGGACATCCCCCTACAGAGGGGTCACAGGGAAGAAACGAGGCAGTCAGAGTGCAGTATAGCACCAATGAAACACATAACTTTCCTCTAGTTCTTTGGTGCTTCCTTCCCTCCACTATCATGACCTCAATTCTACCTTACAAATGGAATTAGATTAGAACATGCACACTGCTATAGGGAAGAACATGCAACACCGGGAATCCAGGACAGATACCGACCCCACCCCCACCCCAGGGCCAGCAATGAGAGTAGAGATAGCAGGAGGATTAGGGTAAGGTGTGGGAAGAACAAGGGTATTGATCATAAAGATTTATCTATAACCACCTCTCAGGGGAAGAGCAATGGAAAAATGGGTGAGAGGCAATGGAAGATATGAAAGATATGAAAATAATCTATAACTTATCAAGGGTTCATGAAGGAGGTGGGTGGGTGATGGAGGGGAAAGAAATGGATAGCTGATATTAGGGGCTCAATTGGGAAGAGAATGCTTTGAAAATTATCCTGGCAACATATGTGAAAATATGCTTAACACACTGGATGAAGCATGGATTGTGATAACAGATGTAGGAGCCCCCAATGAAAGTTCTTAGTAAAAAAAGAAATATACACAGTGCATTTTACTTACACTTTTGAGAATAATTTCATTTAAAGCCATATTATTTTTATACTCACAATAAGGTAATTTGAATATAATTTCCAAATTTCTAGATATCCTCATTGTATTGGTATTAAGGATAATGTGATGAATTTTTACCTGCATCTCTTTTTCCTACACCATTCGGTTCTACTGTTTTTATAATGTGGCAACATAAATTATAGTTATAAAATTTAAGTACTAAGCAAAATACTATTTGCATCTTACTTAAAAATTGAATCAATACCTACAAATTAATAGATTATAATCATGTTACAAATCTATAAGTAAAAACAATAAAAGCCATGAAGTTACTAAATTTATGGTTCAAACAAATTTATAATGGTGCACAGTGACTAGCTGTTATTGAAGGGATTGCAGTTACTGCATTGTAAAATGAACATATCACAATTAGTTATTGATTTAACTGAACTGAATTACACTAGTTTTTTTTTACAAATTAGAACTCTCCCAGTATTTCTCTTTCTCAAAATTTTATGATATTCTTAATTTTCATTATGTTGTTTACCTTGACAAATCCAGGAATATAATTAACTAAATGGGTAGCAAAGATCTTTTTCAGTAATAAAATATGCAACTTATCCCAAGTGCCAACCAATTTCTATTTCCTAAGGAAAATAAAGAAGAGATATCCACCACAAGCATCTCATTAAATTTAATTCTGAGCTAGGCGTCTTATAAACATTTTATTTTATAATTATCACCATGCTTTCCTAAATAAAATCATCCAATTCAGCATGCAATGACAGAATAGTTGGAGATATTGGACATTCTAACATAAATGAAAAACAAAAAGTATACTGAGTTAGACCATTACATTGATGAACATCCTTGAAGTTTTCCTGAACTCTATAGAAAATTATTTTTTGTAGAAAGTAAGATGTATTCTTTCAAATAAATTTGTAATTTTGTATAAATTGCTTCAAATTTCTGTGGCTTAACAGGTATATGTCCTTATACCAGGACAAAAATACTCACTAGTTTGTATTGCTATATATTATTTCTGTAATAATTCTTGACATCTGGGGATAACATTTGTATGAAACCATACTACAATTATTTTCATGTAGAAACTTCATAATCACTGAAAACTAAATTCATTACCATTGAGTCAATACTGGCTTATGGCATCTCAGTAAGACAGGAGAGACCTGTTATTATATGTTTCTGAGGCCATAACTCCTAATTTGAATAAAAGGGAGATCTTGATTTTGGACCACTGATGTCGCAGTAAGCAGAACAATGCTTATTGACCTCACCATGGCTCCTGGAAAAAAATTATTGTTAGCCAAAATTTTCCATGGCATACTTGTGTCTAATACCTATGGCTTTCTGGAACACAACACATACTTTTATTCGGTACATTTAAAAAAATAGAAACTAAAATTAATAAATGACACTTGCTCTTAGTTTAGTTTTAGAGCTTTTTTCCTCTTTTATCAATATTACAAATACTTAGATTAATTGTTAAACATTTACCAGCCTTTTTAAAGAACTGATGTGCTCGTTCCCATGTTTCGGTTATTGCTCGATGCCTTCAGGTTGGTTCTGACTCATGATGACTCCATGTAGGACAAAGGTAAACACTGTGAGGTGCTGCATCATGCTCAAAATTCTTATGTACTAATTCTTGCCCATGGTTCCAACCACTCTGACAATTCATCTTGTTGAGGATCTTCCTCTGCTTCTTCAATTAGAACCTTGACAGCTTTTCCAAGGTGATAATGCTATTGACTAATGAAGCTCTGCATAATATGCTGCTAATAGCCATGTAAGCACTTTGAAACTGCAAGCCACAAGATGAGACATTCTACTCTTGTAAAGATGACAGTCTCAGAAAGTCACAGGAGCAGTTCAACTGCGTCCTAAAGTGTTGCTGAGCGGGAATGTATTCAATAGCATGGAGAATAAGATTGGATTTCTGCCTTGTGTCTTTCTACAGATAGAGTCAATTTGATACTTCTATATGCCATATGGTAAGGTCCACATGTACATCATTTAAGTTGTTGGAAAAAAGGAATTTGCAAGGAGGAAGTGAATAGGTTTACAAAATTCTATCATTGATCTCCAGCTTTTAAAATTATCAAACCATATTGTCCAACTACTTATCCTTCCCTCTTTATTTCCAACTTTCCAATCACATTCAAATCACTAATAATTATAAATTTATCTAGATTGTATGTTTGGAAATTTTCAAAGTGTAGAATTGATAGGATTGTTCAATTTCTTCCTCTTGGATTTTAGGAATTTTTGTCTAACTTTGGAAAATAATTCTATTAACTTGTCTTCCTTTTAGGCATATTGATGTTATGCTATCACAAAATGCATTGTACTTAAAGATTGACATTACATTTTGGGGGGTGATGAATGCAATAACACTTAGCTTAAACCTGTCGTTTCTCACACAGGAAACTGTATAATTGTTTGATTTCAAAAGATCCATGCAAGTTAATTTCAGCTTCCTTGTTAATGCCTGGACTATAGATAATGTGTTAGACAGGGTTCTCTGGAGAAACAAAACCAGAAAATTAATAATTCTCTCTATATATTTATATAGATAGATATCAAACATAAGAAATAAACATTTAACTCATCTATCAAGCAATACGAATGACTCAGTGTAACTCACTTGCGTGAGACAGCTAGTAGTACACTGTCCGTCCTTTGAGTCAAGGAGTCCTCTGGAGAGCAATTCAGGCTATCAGGCCACAGGTAGCAAACAGCAGACCAGGTCACCAACAGTCAGCCAGATGGCAGTGTCTGACAGTCCCCAGCTCAAGAGGTGTATATTCCAGAAGCGTGGTGAAGCAGGGCTTCACACACAGAGCTCAACTCACAGCAAGACAGTCCATGGATTAGGTGTTCTGCAGGTAGTGTAGCTGGGAGATGCAGGCACAGGACAAACAAGGGAGCTGGCTGATCCGAAGATCCAAGAGCAAGAGAATAAGGGCGGGGCTCGCTGAGCCATTCATATCTCTGTCCTTCAGTGGATCCCACATGCGTTCATTGGTCATATTGTCACCCCAAACCTACCTATTTCTTTGGCCATGTTGGCACAGCAAGCCTACCTATCACTGAGGTGTTTGCTTTCTGTTTTACTTTCATACTTTCCAATTTTCCTAGATTCATGCAGAGTTGCTAGAAGTTAGAATTCACTCTCTGACAGTGAGTTTTACTTGGTACATTTGCATCCTGATTATTAATGAATATTTGTACCTTTTTTTTTCACTTGCATTGTGTCTCATCAACAGTGGAAGGTTCAAATGGCTTTTGCTCTGCTCATGTCATTAAAATTGTCTCTACTTTAAGGATACAAAGGAATTCTGGTGGCATTAGGTGGCTAATCACAAGGCCAGTAGTTTGAAGCACCAGCACCTTTACATGAAAGAATAGAATTTATTCTTTCATAAAGGTTCAGAATCTTGGAAACCCACAGGGGCAGGTCTTCTCTGTCCTGTAAGGGACCACTCAATGGAAATGAGCTTAGTTTTACTTGGTGGCAGAGGCTGTTTTATATCAGTTGCAGAAGTGCCCCTGTGAGTTTCTAAGAGTGTAACTCTTAGCACAAGTAGAAAGAATCCTCTTTCAAAATATTCCTCTTTCTCCCTTGGATTGTCTAGTGGCAAGAACTACTGACCATACAGTTAGCACAATGAGTGAGCACCATGCTACCTATGGGTAGGTAGGTAAGCAAGGAAATCATTGCTCCACTTAGGAGATCCCTCTTAAATATATTTAAGTAATCTGGCTATCCTTAATTTTCTAAATGTAATATGAAGGCAATTGTAGTATTCCATGCTATATATTTGTGTAGATAGAAACATCACAGATAGTTCTATTATATAACACTAAATTACTTTTAAAGATTTTTGTTTGATAGGTTCAAAGAAAGCTGGTAAAAGATAAGCATTACATTAACTGTTGCAACACATGGGAGGAATACATAACAGGCAACAGTTGACAAAAATTCAATTTTGGGACATAAAATACAATCATCTTGATAAAAAATAGTATATTTTGTAAACATGAAATCTATTTGTGTGGGTATTTTCCAATCCCACAGTGCACTGATAATTTTGCTTATTAAAATCAAAAACACATTTATTCTAGTAGATATGAAGAAGAATATTTGAGGATGTGGCAGTCATGTGCTTTTGTTAATTTTATTATTGAAATGTAGGGGTGGAGTCTGGCCTGTTAATCAGGAGAAAGCCACTGAGTAGCTGATGAGGCCTCTATGTGGGCATGGTTTTCACCTGAGACTCCTGGGAAATCTCGCGATATTTCCCTCGTGAAGATGAGAAGCTATCTTCCCCAGTTGTTGGAAGTTAGGTTGAGAGATGATTAACCACAGGCAACACAGAATGGCGGCAGCTGGGAGGCTGGAGCAGCCGGTGGAGAGACCACATGGCTTAGCCCTGATGAAGACAGACCTCTGAAGCTCTGAGTGGCATGCTGTTGATGGACCTGAGCCCTGGAAGCGAGAAGCCATGGGGAGACCCCTGCCAGCGCCAGGATTCTGCACCCACTGACCTGTGACTTCGTGAGTCTGAAGGAGACTTTGTAGACTGATTTTGGGCATATGTGTTAATATTGGACTTATGACTTTGCACTGGACTGGATTGGGATGCCTTCTCAGGGTCACATTCCTTTTGTATATAAACCCTTTCCTTATACCTATATGTGTGTCTCTGAAATTTGTTCCTCTAGTCTACCTGGACTAACTCAGAGGAGAAATATCTGTAATTATCAAAAGAAAAAATAATAAAACCAGGAGTCTATATAGAGGAATTAGAGCAAATGAACTAGAGCTTTATGAATACATGTACATATGCAGAGGAATACATTTCACAAATATAATATTAAGCCAACAATGAGTTGATGAAAAATTTTTGCATTATATTTAAATTATATAGCATATATAATTATCCATATTACCTAAGGATTCACTAATGAAACCTTTACCAAAAATGCATGTTAATTATAATGTCAAATATATGACCAAAGCTTTATCTGAGTATGAAGAATTGTGAGGGGTTCAATTTATTTTGAAAATTGTCTTATTAAGAAATTGATAATCATATTTTCTGGGTTGTAAGTAATACATTCATTCTTAGTTGTAAAAGAATATGACCATATATTGAATTAAAAGGAGAATAAAAGCTTATGTGTGAGTAAGCATAATTAGCACATTATAATTATGACAAATCTCATTAAATTACTATAAATCATATGCAAATTATATAATTACAAAACTAAAGAAGTTTATATTCCAGTGAGAACACTTGGATAGGAATTCACAAAATCAAATAAGTAAAGAATAAATGATAAGTTCTTTATACAGATTACTGCTATGAAAATGAGGGATATTTTCGACTGAGCCCTGGTGGCATAAGTGGTTGAGTGTGGGACTGGGAACTGCAGGTTTGGCGGTTCATATCCAGCAGCGGCTCTCAGGAGCAGTGCTGGGAAACTCCCATGGTGATGCCCCCCCAAAAAACAATAAAAAAAGGAAAAACGAAAATGAGGGATGTTTTCAACTAATCTGATTAATTAACCACTTCAAAGTGACACCAAAGGTCTGTGTTAGGGACTTACTTGAACATTAATTACCATATAGCCTAGATTAAAACAGTGAAAATACATTGAATGTAACAGGAAAAATTCATTAAATAGTTTTCTAAATTTGCATTTCATTAATTCTTTAATCTCTGTTAAAAGTCATTTTATTGAGGACTCATACAAATTCCATCACAATACATGTAAACATTTTCTTTCCACTTAAGCTCCTCTTATCAGCTACTCATAATTCCCCTCCCACCCCAACCCCCCGTCCCCCAAGAACCCTTGATAATTTATAAAATATTATTTTGTCATATCCAACACTATCTGATGTCTCACTTCACCCACTTCCCTGTTGTCATTAATTCTTAAGTAAGACTCATTTTTAGTTTTATTACAATCTCTATATCTTGTCTGAGTATCACTTTAAAAGAAGAGAAAAGTATACATTGTTTCTCATCAACTATGTAGAACAATCAAGAACTCTCGTGCCAATTTGACTAAGAGTGTAGGGTGGAGTCTAGTCTGTCAGTCTGGAGATAGCCAATGAGACCTCTGTGTGGGTATAGCTTTCTCTGAGAATTCTGGGAAATCTTGCAGTATTTCCCCGTGAAGACCAGAGACTCAGTTCCTTGGAGACAAACTACTGACAAGATGAGATGACAGCATGTTGATTGATCATGATTCCTGGAGACTGGAGGAGCAGGAAGGAAAGCCACAAACGCTTACCCAGATAGATCCCATCCTCTGGCGCCGGAGAAGCCATGTGGAGACTCCTGCCAGTGCAGAGACACTTGGGAGGCCACAGAGAGACCCCTACCAGAGATGAGATGCTCCTACCGCCCATGAACCCTGCTGATGAACCCTGAGCCCTGGAAACAAGAAGCCATGAGGAGACCCCTGCCAGCACCGCGTTGCTTCTATAGTCACTGGATGCAGAAGAGTCTGCACCCACTGGCCTATGATCATCCTGGTGTCATTGCATGTGCTTTGTGAGTCAGAAGGAGAACTTATAGACTCGTATTGGACATATGGGTTAATAGTGGACTTAAGACCTTGGACTGAATTGGGTTGGGATGCTTTCTCAATGTTCCATTCTTCTTGTACACAAACCTTTCCCTTCTAGCCATATGCGTGTTTATGAATTTGTTTCTCTAGTCTACCCGGACTAAAACAAATTTATTCTCAGCTGATTATTTTTGTTCACATTTATGAACTTTCAATTAAAGTATTCTCATTAGATATTTTCTTTAAAACGTTTCTAAAACAGTAGAATATCAACAACTGAGGTAGAAAATGTTGGTGTCTAGACAGAAGAGAGAAGCCTTGTTTACATAATGGGTTACACACTGAGCTCATAAGGACAAGATCTATAGATGAAACCCACCAGCAGCTTCAATGAAGAAAGAAAAGGATGTCTACCCCCCAAAAGATGTCTGGTGTCAGAAACCCACAGGTGCAGTCCTTCCCTGCCCTACAGACTCGCTCTGAGGTAGAACAAAGCAACCAGATGACAGTGAGGGGTTTGGGGTGTGTATGTGTTAACACTGAGGAGACAAGTAGCTAACATTTCCAAATAAATATTTCTGAAACTTTACTCCACATAACCTAACTTCTATTCCGGATCTAACAGCTAGGCAGATGATTAGAAAGGTTTTTGACTACCATCATTTTAGAAACTGCGTTAAACAAATTTAGATAGACTTCATAGCCTATGGGAACTTTTAAAGTGTTTTAGACATCGTGTACATAATAGAGGAAATCTGGTGGCCGGGCCTGGTCACCTTTGGATGGCAAACCACGATGTTCTCATTTGAAACATTCCAGCTTCTTCAAGAGGATGGTCAGTCAGATAAATTGACACATTTACTCTTCCACTGAGCTGAAACATAGCAAGGATTATGAAGATATCACATTATCAATCTGTTATATATCAGGTCACTTTGAGTCGGGGTTGACTCAATTACACCCTAGTAATGTAGTGACTTAAGTTTAGGATGCTAACCACAAGGTGGCAGTTCAAATCCACCAGGCACTCCACTGGAGAAAGAGGAAGCTGTCTTTTTCAATGAAGATTTACTGTCTCAGAAACCTTAGGTACCAATTCTACTCTATCCAGCAGAGTCGCCTTTTGGTTTGGTTTAAGAACACACAAATATAGAAAGAATTCTTGCATTCATTAATCTCTCAAAAAGTTACATTAAGCATCTTTATGATCACAGGTGACTAGGAAGAGAAAGAAAAAGAAAAAATGTCCACTCTGTTAATTTGTATATAAGTGTGGAAATTACTGGGAGCCATGAAAATAGATTATCATTAATCTCTGTTGCTTGAATACTTTCTGCTTCTGCAGAAACTTATTTCAATACTTGAACTATGTAGCAGTGTTATAAAACTCAAGTAGTCATAGGCTTTAGATTACTTTAAATATATTAAAATCCTAGACATAGCTGTTTTGCTGTCACATAGATGGATATAAAACATGACTAAGCCATTTATTCTGAAGTTGCCTAGGAAATTCTTAGGTCTTCATAATAGATTCAAGAGAATATTTTATGTAATCTTTGAGAAATGTGTTCAAATTTCTAGAAAGATAATTGACTAACTCCATCATAGCAGCATATCTCATTTAGATGAACCAAGCTATAGAGAGGAGTATTGTTTAAAATTACCTCGGAGGGCAAAAGCTTTTGCAATAAAACACAATGCTATTAGTTTTTGAACAAATGGAGAATATTGGTATAGTCATGTGGATAAATGAGACAAAACTGAAAAGGTACAGCTTTGAAAATATATGGGAAGGGGATTTATAATGATTTATGGTAAGTCAAAGTACTACAATATATTTTAGGCACTATGAGTAAATACATGAGGTTGAGAATAACAGAATTTTTGGTACTCTTTCTGTTGTGGAGAATTAAAAATAATAACAATAACATCAGTTATCTAGAGCAGAGCTCCATATCTGAAACAAGAATTCTTGCTATCATATCTATACATGGAGTTAGAGTAGCAAGAAATAGGAAAAGCATTGCAGTTGTAATTTACAGAAATTCAACCATCATCATCTCTATTACCTGGAAATGATTTCAGAAATGATTTTTCTTTCCCCTTACATCTGTTTAGTTTGAGTAAGAGGACTAAAAATTTGCTGGAAGAGTGTGCCTTTTTGTTCTGAAGAATATACTGATAAATAGTGGTTAAAGAAAGCAATGTAATATGGATCCAGGGAAACTAAAGGAAATAAGATATAGGATAAGCAGATGTTTTACACAGGCATTGAAGAGGAACAAAATCACATGCAATGAGCCAAACTTGTGAAAGAAAAGCTATAAACTGTGGGGAGGAAACCAGCAGTTGGCAGTGCTTCTAAGCCTGTCTAAGATTTACTTTCACAGTTGTTTGTTGAATTCAGAGATCTTTTTAATGAGGCTTGAATATAAAATTTTAAGGTAGATATGCAGTTGTTTTCTTAAGTGAGAAAACCAGTTATTTTTAGCATCTTCAAAGATATATTGCAAAAATCAACATAATCAATATTGAATTATTTTCATCACATTAGTAAGAAATCTCCTTAGACATTATGTGTGGAATATACCTGTCTAGATTAGCCATAATTGAGTATCACCCACCATTTTCTTCCACTCACTTTCATTGGCAGCACAAATAATAGAAGTTTGTGAGAGAAAAACAGTATGAAAGAAGTATAAGTAAATAAGGGGGGATTAAAAGAGAAACGTTTTCTAAAATGTAGGGCCCAGTTGGTCAAAATTGGACAGTGTCTTATTTCTAGAATAGGAAAAATTTCCAAATATCAACATTCATGGCTATTTAAACTATACTTAATGTGAGCCCAAGGCAAATGAATAGATTTTCTATGGCAGTAAGAGATTAACGGTGCCAGAAAGTCATTTGGGCAGCTTTAGTCTATCCTATAGGATTACATTGCATCAAGTAAATGTGCTGCATTAGACCATTTTGAGGTCATGTAAAGCAAATATGGCGCTTTGAAGACTGAGGTGCTCCTGGCCTGAATCATGATATGCTCAATTGCATTATGGGAACGTTGGACATTAAATAAAGAGCACAGAAGAAATATCAATGTGTTTGCATTGTGGTGTTGGAGAAAAACATTGAAAATACCATGGACTGCTAAAGGCATGAACAAAAGAATGCTCTTTAGAACACGATATTAAAAATCAGTGACAGGAGGATATGAGAGGCACAATAGGGATTGATCAAGAATAATTGATCAAGAGAGAAATTACTGAAAACTCAATAGAGGCTGAGCTTGATGGTGGGACAAGAGGAAAGTAAAAGGAAATAGAGGAAAGAACTAGCTGGTAAAGGGCATTTATAGAGGGCATGTGCATAGGTGAATATATTTATATAGGATGATGGGGAAATAGATCAGTGTGCATATAGTTATAGGGTTAGTATAGGGTTAGTATTAGAACAGCAAATGGGCATTGAATCCCTACTCTAGTACTTCCTCAATGCAAGAATATTTTTGTTAAATTGGTATTCCATGATGCTCACCTTCCTGACACAATCACTGAAAGCAAATGTGTGCATAAACAAAGGTGGTGAAGAAAGTGGGTGGTGTGGGGCTATCAAAAGATATAATGTCTGGGGTCTTAAAGGTTTCAAAGTAAACAAGTGGCCATCTAGCTCAGAAACAACAAAGCCCACATGGAAGAAGCACACCAACCTGTCCATGTGACTCCAAGGTGCCAAAGGGATCAGGTGTCAGGCATCAAATAACTAAAAATTGTATCATTGTAAATGAGGGGGAGTACTAAGTGGGGACACAAAGCCCATCAATAGGTGAAGCAGCTCCCCCTCAGGGTTGCAAGGAGGAGAGGACCAAGTCAGGAGACAGTGTGGCAACAATGAGGTATGCAACTTTCCTCTAATTCTCAAATGCCTCCTCCCACCCACTATCATGATCCCAGTTCTACCTTGAAAACCCAGCTAGACCAGGGAATGTGCACTGGAGTCAGAAACATGGGGAATTCAGGACAGATGATCCCTTTGGAACCAATGGTGAATGTGTTAATACCGGGAGGGTGGAGGGAGGTGGAGTGGAAGAGGGGAAACAACTGCAGGATCTACATAAGACCTCTCTGGAGAATGGACAGCGAGAAAGTGGGTGAAGGGACACATCGAACAGAGTACAATATGGAAAAGTAATAACAATGTGCAAATTTTTAAGGGTTCAGGGGGAGGGGAAATGTGGGGAACTGGTACTGGGGGCCTAAGTGGAGGAAGGACATTTCAGAGGTCATGATGACAACAGGTGTGCAAATGTGGTATGCATACAGTTGATATATGTGTTGATCATGATGGGATTTGCATGAGTCTCTAATGAAATGATTTAAAAGAAAAAGGAGGGGCAAAGAGGAGTTTATGACAAGGGCTCAAGTAGAAAATATTTGTAAATGAAGATGGCAGCATGTGTACAAATATGCTTGATGCAAATGATGTGTTGAATGTTATAAGAGCTGTAAGAGTCACAAATAAAATTATTGGGGAAAAAATGTTCTTCAGGGGCAAGAATGGCAAGACCTCATCTTGCATACTTAGTACTTGTTATTGGGAAAGATAACATATCTAGAGAAGGACATCACGTGTGGTAACATAGAGGGGCACCAAAATAAAGAGGGGGGAAGGCCCTCAACAGGACAGATTGACAAGGCTCAAGTGTTGTGACCAAAACATCAGCTATTCTTCCCTGGAAAATTAGTCAGGTTGAAGCATAATCAATTTTGTCAGACATTTGTCACTATATGTTTTGATGGCTTCCCAGAGTTACACCAAATGTTTAAATGTTAATTGCTGTTTGAATACTGCTTTAAGTTGGATTGATCCAGTCAGTTTTCTTGAGCACTGTAAAAGATTGCTAAGGAGCAGTCTTTTGGAAAGTGTCAATATATTTAATTATATAATTATTTGTATATTATGTTCTATGGATTTCTTGTGTGTTATGAATTTTGGGGGGTGGGTGGGAGTAGGAGGCCCAGCCTTGCTCCTGGAGAGCTGCTGCTGGATTTGAACTGCCCACCCAGTGGGTCGCAGTCCTGCACACAATACCTATGCCACCAGGGCTCAGCCCCATGTAATGAATTTTTAAAGCGTATAATATTTTTTAAGAATTAAATCTCACCATCATATTACATGTGGTTAGTATTTTAGAATAAATCTGAAGGAATATCATTTGGGAATTAGAACAAATTGAGCACCCACTAAGCAACTTGATTTTATTGAATCTCTGTTGGCTAGACACCTAAGTAGCAAATGGCTTTTCTCTTTTGTTAGTTCTCCATTACATATTAATTATATTCAATTGGTACTGGGTTCAGACCACATTAGGACTACCCTAATCAGCGTTAGGGTGGTTCTTAATCTATCAGTCAGGTCACCGCCTGATGGCCTCTCTTAGGACATGTGACCTCTTGAAAAAGAGAGAGACTGAACAGAGGCAAATTTTCTTTGGCCCTTTGCCTTTACCTGGAGCTCAATCCTATGACTAGTTTGTTAGTTTCCTGTTATGTTGCCTGCTGATCTCAGAAGCCATCTGTAGATTCCCAACAGTAGATTCATTTGGTCAAACTTAGAGTTGTTTGCCTTCGCATCCATGGGCCAATGACCCCCTCTGCTTATGAGGTAAAGGAAGCAGGGAAGAAGAGGAAAAATGAGTTGATACAAAGGACATAAGTAGAAAGCAAATGTTATGAGAATGATGAGGGAGGCAGGTGTACAGTTTGCTTGACACACAATGGACCTATGTGTGGATTGTGATAAGATTTGTTTGAACCCCCAATAAAAGCATTAAATAGGATATATAGCTAAACTATGACAAAATAATAATAATTTATAATTTATCAAGGATTCATGAGGGATGGAAGGGTGGGGAGGGAAGGAATAAGTGGGAAGCTGATACCAAGGGCTCAAGTACAAAACAAATGATTTGAGAATGATGATGGCAACAATTGTGCTTGATACCATGGATGTATGTATGGATTGTAATAAGAATTGAACAAGCCCCCAATATAATAATTTAAATTAAAAAAAGAAGCAAGGACTGTGAAAATTGACAAATGATACATACTTTCAAGAAACTTAATTGGTTAAAATTTGTTTCAAGCACATAATTTCTTTTTCTTCTAAAATACATGAAAACTTTTACACTGATTTTATTTTAATAGTATGCTGACAGCTTTTCATTTCAAAATTCGTGTATATCATTCATATAAAAATACTAAATCTTCAAAGCACCTAAGTTTCTGCAAATTGTATACAGATTTGCAAATAAAATTAGAGTATTTAAAATTCAACACACAATTAGCAGTTTATAATTATGTTTAATAAAATACGAGACTGAAATTGATTTACAGATACATGGTATCTTATTGTGGTAGCCCTAGGAAACTATCACACATACACAATTATATACAATCCTTTTTTTCTTTATGCATGCAGAGGAGGTAGTTTAAATGCATCTAAACTAACAACACCCAAAATGTTGCCGGCAAGTTAATTCCAACTAAATGGATCTAAATGCTGTAAATACTGTTCACTGTAAGGAATTTTCACTGATGAATTTAAAATTACCAAATTGTGTCACCAAACTCCAAGAGACCAGCCTCCAACTTATTTTGCCTTCTGTCACATTTTATATTCTAGAGCTTTTACAATAATCCTGTCCACATCTAGGGTTTAAAAGATGCTGTGATAACATATTGAGACATAGACCTCATAAATTGTCTATGATCAGCCTGTTGCTGTTCCTCCGAATAGCTTGATTAGTTTATTTCAGCTCTCTCTTCCCAAGGAAAGTATCACAGCACAACAAACAATGAGTAGCAGTTATAGCCAGATCTGGTCCAGTAAAATGTGCAAAAAGGAACATGGCAACCTATAGTTGGCTTGAATAAAGGGACACTAGTCAAGATAATTTGTAAAAGCTGGATAGATCTCATCAGATCTAATCAGCAATCACCTAGGATCGAGGAATCCAACAATCCTTTTCCTGGCCAAAATTTATAACACTTTTTCAATGCATATTCATTGGGTTAGGATATATATTAAATATTCATAATCCCCTCAATTTGCATCCAGTTGTACATGTATAAAATTACAAATTTCCTGTTTTCAGGCATTCCTTGGCAACTCTGGTCTTGTTTTCTTGTTGTTTTCCACTTGCTTGATTAACCGAAGTAAAACTTTCCCCTTCCACTTTCGTCCTATCTCTTCTGTTTTTCCTAGCAGAGCTGAGTTAGAGGGTTTCAGGGTTAATAACTTCCATGACTACAAGAATAACTGGAAGAAATAAAATAATTTACAGACAATATTTTTCTTGAGAATTTATAATTGCCTGAGAGCAAGTTCTATTGAACAAATAAGGTGTGTAAAATACATCTTATTTATTGCATAAACAGAGCATTATTTTCTGAAGCATAATGTAACATCATATTTTCGATGTTGATGACTTCCATTATTATTCTAGTTTCTGCCCAACAAATTAAACATTAAGTCTTTATCTTAATACATGTTATTCGAGAATTTTGGTTCCCTAAGTCTTATCTTTGGGTTCTTAAAGCATCTCCTTTCCCAGCCAGATTCTTTCCTTGCTATAAACCATGTTCTCCCATGTAGGAAGAACCCTTTTCCCCCCCAATAGAAAGTTTTTGCCATTGCATACAGTTTGAGTGCAGGAAGTGCTTTCGTTGGCACATCCAATGCTGAATAGGCCACTAGGAAGGGTGAGGCAGATATGCTGGAAACAATCTCTTTCACTGCTTCTTCCAGCTGAGCAGCTGTTGTACTCAGCCTATTTGAAATCTGTCCTCTTGTGATCAGCGTGGGGTGAGTGAACTAGAGAACCACAAATGTCCGATTTGTGCGTGCCCTTTGCTCAGATGATACATATTCAGCTTGCTATTCAGTGCATTGAGCAGGGCCCATCAGTTCCATTCTGCTGCCCACCTGTACATCTGGCTGGCATCCTGCAATCTGGGTAAATCCAGGCAAAGGAGCCTCCAGAGAAACTTGTGTTCCAATACTGAGAGCCTTGCACATAGCTGTACAACATCCCTGGGCTCAGATATGCTACACAGAACTCCTCCACCCTCAGGGCCAGTCACGGACTATCCCAAAGTAATTGTGCAGTTAAAATTCATTATTTTAATATTCTGATTACTGGATCTATTACTTCTAGATGATGACATTTACCTTTATCATGTAAATATGACCATAATGACGTTTGAAAGTTATCTAATGATGGTGAATAAGGAAAAAATTCCTTTGCCTTCCATTGTCAACTAGCATGTGCATTTGTGTGTTATTTGTGTGGCTGTATTGTTTGTGGAAATATGATATATCATTAGTGAAAATTAAGAGAACCTTTTTTCATTACTGCATTTGTTTTTCTTACCAATGAATAATGCTAGCATATAATTTGTGACTTAAATGAAAGGAAATATAAACTTAGTTGATTTAGGTTATATATAAGTTCTAATGAATCTTATTATATTTGCCATTTATCCTACCTCATGTAGAATCACTCTAATAAAAATCAGTATTTTTTAAAAGGTGGGGCTCTTTTTTGATGTTTTAGAGTCATCATACAGATTTTTCAACCTGTCTAGGATTTTGTCTTGTGTTGACCCACAATCACTTCTCATGGAAACAGCAGTCAAGATATCAAAGGGCACATTGTACTGGATAAATCTTCAGCACAGTATTTCTTTAAGGTGCTGAAAAGCAAGGAGGTTACTTTGAGGACCCAAACCATGCCTCATGTGAATGTAAATGTTGGACAATGTAGAAGGAAAACCGAAGAATTGATGCATTGTAGTTATGGTACTGTAGAAGAATGTTGAAATATTATGGACTGTTAAAGGGAAAAACAAATCTGTTTTGGAGGAAGTATGGCCAAAAATACTCCTTAGAAGCAAGGACAGTGAGACTTGTGAGACTCCCTCTCTTCTCTTTTGATATGTAGACAAGAGAGACTTGTTCTAAAGGATATTGTGCTTGGTAAAATAGGCCAGCGAGAAATACAAAGGATCTCCACCAGAAAGATTGACACAGTGGCTGCAACAAGATGCCCAAACATAAGAACAAATGTGAAGAGGGCCCAGAACTGGAAAGTGCTGTGTTTTATTGCTCGTCTGTTGTTTAGAGGGTGGGTATGAGTCAGAACTGGCTGGAAGCTACCCAACAACAACAAAGCAGCCCTAGCATCACTGACTTTCTTCTTTTTCATCACAGTAAGTAATTCAAATGTTGTTTCCAAGTGACATGTTCTCCCTCTCAAAAAAAGATTTTTTTGGACATTTTTAATACAACTAGTATAGAAGAATGAGTCCTGGAAGAAATGAAGAATGTTGGTTTTTAGTTCCAGATTGATCAGTCTAGCAGTAAGAATTTAGACAAATTCCTAAATCACCCTTTAAAGATGCTTCAGATTATACTGGATTAAAAGCCCAGTCATCCTCAGTCAATTTTGATTCATGATTACTTCATGCCTTGCATATTCTCCACATCATCACCAAATCCCAAGTGAGATTCTCAGTCTCATTATTTTATATTGAATTAGAATCAGTATCTCTACTTTTACCCATCCCCATTGAATAATTCAGAGAATGCTTTACAATTGAAAGTACAGATAATTTGCTAAATTCCTATTTGTATACTCCTAATGCCAAATAACACTTTGTAATGAGAACTGGCTAAATATTTGTTCATTTATGTCTAAGGGGATGAGGAAATAAGGTACATAATGTAACTAAATAGTTCACACTTCCAGAATCAAACTGAGCCCACAGAGAATTATGAATTAGAATAATATATATTATTAGAAAATAAATTACTTGTTCTGCTCAGATTGTGGGGCTCTATTTTGTTGGTTAGTTAAATGAAAATGAACGTTTCCATCCATTCTTACACAAAAACAAATATAACTTAATCATTATTTTTTTAAAGTAGTTCTCATAAACTCTGGGCACAGTAGCAATCAATTTTTAATTTCAGGAACTAAGGTTAATAAGTTATTTACTCACTTACCAGATATTTCTGTCACTGCCATTGAGTAGACTCTTACAGTGACCTTCTATTTAGCAATTCTTAATGGCAAGATATTGGAGTTGGCTTTGAGTTTCATAGATTAATAAATCAAACATTTTTGCATGTGTACAATTCACAGTCTGATAAAAGAAAGAGAAATATTCAGAAGTAATTACTGAGAATACTGAGTGCACATAGAGTGATTATGAAGGATAAATCAAGCAACTAATACAAAAGGCATAATTCACCCTCATGAAGACTCTCAACACATGGAAGGCAGGACAGATAAACCCCGCAGTTTCAATAGCAGGAAGATATGAAGAAGGTGAGAGGAGGGAAACCTCTTACAAGGATTGACATATAACCCCTGTTAAGGGGGATGAACGACAGAAACATGGGGGAAAAGAGACAGAGGACAGGTAAAATATGAAAATAAAAATAATTGATAATTTAACAAGGTTCAAAAGAGAGGGAGGGTGGATAGGGAAGGAAAAAAGAAGAGCTGATACCAAGAGTTCAGGTAGAAATAAAATGTTTTGAAAATGATGTTGGCAGACAAAAGAAACTGGCTTCCAGTTAGATTTACCTGCCCAGAGCTCCTGCTGCCAGACCAGAAAATTGGGAAAGTAATGCCACCTGCCATCTGTGGTGCTCTCCACCAAGGTGGGTACACTTACAAACCCTGCATAACCCTCCAGTTGCAGAGGAAACACACATACCACCCAAGGTTCTCCAAAAACCACAAGACACACCACCATGTCTTGCAGAGAGATCAGCTAGTGAAATGTCACCCTGATGGACCCACAACCACCCAATGAGCCTCCCATGAGAGCACTATCCAACACACATTCCAAATAATGGAATATTGGTAATTAAGAGTTAAACAGCAGGAACATACAGTGGTAGCCTGCACTCATATGATTACTCCAGGAGATAGTGCAGTGCTCTTTGACTTTGGAAGATGGCGCTAGGCTTTTCTAAAATAACACATAAACAGAAACCATTCCCAATAATCTCATCAACGAAAAAAAAAAAACACAGGAGAAACAGAAGGCAATGGCAGGAGAAGTCGTGAACTTAACCCCATGTATAGAAGAAGCAGAAATTGACAAGCAAGAGAAAGTTTCAGAATGCTGTTTAGAGTCATACAGCATATGAGGGAAGAAATAGTGAAAAGGATGAAATGAGAAGAGGAGATAAAGACAATGCATTGAAGGGAAATACAAGAGTTAAGGGATGAAATAACAAAGTCCAGTTGAAATTAGCAGACTATGCCAACAGATTTGAGAAGGGAGAGACCGGCATCAGTGACCTAGAGCAGGGGTTGGCAAACTCTTGGGACTGAAGAGCCACTCTTTCCCCTTTTAACATCCATGAAATCACTCAAGAGTCTTAAATATGTTTTTAAAAACAAATGAAATCACTGGGATCTGAAATAATAGCCTTTACATATTTTCCATGTTATTTCAGAGCTACACGCTTCCACTGAAAGAGCGGCATATGGCTTGTGAGCTGCAGTTGGCTGGCCACCAATCTAGAAGATAACTAAGTAGACCTCAACCTATGGGGAAAGCAGTCAGTTAGTCAATTAGAGGAGCAGAAGCAAACGTGGGAGCCATGCCTTATGCGATGAAATGGAATCATATTGAAATAATTAGAATACCAGATTGAGGCACAGGATAGAAAACAACAGCAAAAAAATTGTGAGGGAATTCTTAAAGGAAAACTTCCCCTGCTTGATAAACGAAAATCAGGCAACTGAAAGAACGCCAGACAGAATGAATCCCAAGATGTCACCCACCAAGACACATAATACATAAATTATCAAACTATGAGGAAAAGGAGATCATGAGAGCAGCTAGGGAAAAGTAAATTATTACTTATAAATAGACCCAAATAAGAATATGTACAAACCTATCAGCAGCTAGAATGAAGAAGAGGAGGGCATAAAGTAGCATATTCCAAATATTGAAGAAAATAATGCAAATCCAAGATTTCTATACCCTGCCAAATTATCTATTAACCAAATTGGAGAAGCAACAGTCTTCTCAGACAAGGAAAAACTCTAAGAACACATAAAAATAAACCCAGTCCAACAAATTATCCTTGCTGATCCAGAATGGGCAGAAGATAGACACTCAACAAATGCAAGTAGTTCCATTACATAGAACTACTCCACCCCGAGGGCCACAAAGAGAAAGCAGAGCCTCCAAGGTACCATTAGCTCAATAATGAAAAAAAGGCAAATATGAACCACATACACACTCAACACAAGTGGAATGGAAATATAGGTAGGGAAAGACCCAACACGAAAGATACAAGATGACATCACAGAGTCCACAGATGACTGTAATAACACAGCCATCTATAAAATGTTGATTTTAACTCAGCTATAAATGGCCTGAACTCAAATACTAAAAGACAGAGACTAAGACTGACTAAGGAAACATAGTCCGTCAATTACTAGCTACAGGAGACACTTCTCAAGCTTCACACAAAATCAGTTTGAGAATTAACAGCTAGAGAAAAATATACCAAGCAAATGGCAATGTAAATAAAGCAGAAGTAGTGAACTTTACTATCCGACAAAATTCATCTTACAGTACAGGTCATAATACGAAAAAAAGAGGGGCATTATATAAGGTTCAAGGAAAAGTAGACCAAGAACCAGTGAGCATAAAAAATATATACACGCCCAATGAGATACCCGAAACTTTGTAAATACAACATTCGAAAAGATGAAAAAAGAAATCGTAGGCTCAATAATTATAGTAGGTGACTTTAATGCACCATTATCTGAAAAAGAGAGATCACAGGGAAAGCAACTTAACAAGGAAGCTATAGATCTAAATAACAGAATTGATGTCTTGACCTGATATAGATTTTCAAAGTTTTCCACCCAAATGCAAAAAAATTCACATTATTTTCAAGCTCACATGGCACATCCTCAGATTGGCTGCATGCTGGGACACAAGTAGAACCTGAGTAAATTCAAGCACATAGAGGTTATACAGATGTTTCTCTCCAACCAATATGCCAGAGGCTGGAAATAAACCAGTGGACAAGGACAAACAATTGGATGATAAATAATTATTGTAAAAAGTGTGGGTATTGACTCGGATCACGTTGGAAATCAGGAAGCTTCTAGAAACCAATGAGAATGAAAATACGACTTTCCAAAGTCTTTGGGATACAGCAAACAAATTTATCAGTGGAAGTTTGATAATAATACATGCACACATGAAAAAGGAAGGGACACTTGTGGTTGATATGCTGGCACAAAACTTGCATCAATTAGAGCAAAGTCAACAGAACAATCTCACTAATAGCAAAGGGAAAGGAATAATAAAAACCAGAGCTGTGATACAGGAGAGGGAAAACAAGGAAACTGGAAAAATTGATGTAGTCAAAAGTTTGTTCAGTGAAATTATTAACAGAATTATACAATGCTAGCAAACCTAACCAAAGAAAGGAAGGAACAAATTTCAATAGCAAGATGAGGGATGAAACAGGGACCTTAATGAAACAAAGGACAATTATTCAGTACTATTCAGAACTCTAAGGAATTCTGCAACTTGAAAGTCACGGACAAATATTTGGAAACACAATCCCTCCCTAGACTATCCCAGATGGATGGATGTCAAGAACTCCAACAGACTCACTGTAATAGAAGAAATAGCAAGGTCAGCAAGGGATTGCTGACAAAACATTTCTTGAACCGGATGGCTTCACAAGAGAATTCTACCATGCATTCAGGAAAGAGGTGGCATCAATCCTACACAACCTCTTACAGAACATAGGAAAAGACAGGACACTTCCAAACTCTTTCTATAAAGTTAGTATATTTTTGACACCTAAAGTGGACAAGGATCCCACAAGACTTGAGAACTACAGACCAATATCCCTAATGAACACCTATGCAAAAATCATTAACAAAATACTAGCCAATAGAATACAAAAGCATATAAAAATTATAATTCACCAGACCAAGTGGGATTCATACCAGGGTTGCAGAGATGGTTCAACATAGGAAAGATCATTGGCATCATTCACCACATTGACATGAAAACTTATAAAAATACATGATAATATCGATAGATTGGACAAAGCATTTGACAGCATCCAATATCCATTCTTATTTAAGACACTGAAGAAATAGGAAAGGAAGAAAAATCCATCTATATTATGCAAGCTATAAATGAAAAATCAATAGCCAATGTGGTAATCAATGGAGAAAAAAATGAAATCAGTTCCACTGAAAAAGGGGAGCAGACAAGGATGGCCCGTCTCCACTCCCATTAACATCGTACTGAAAGTCCTAATTAACAGCATAAGACAAAGAAAAGTTATCAAAAGTCTTTGTCTGGGGGAAGGAAGAAGCAAAGCTATCATTATTTGCAGATATGATTTTACATATCAAAAATCCCCCAAACTCCACAAGTGGAGTATTGGAAGTGATAGAGGGGTATGGCAGAATGGCAGGATACAAGATCAACAAACATAAGTCTATCAGACTGCTGTACACATCAGACAAGATCACAGAAGAATTAATTAGAAAAGTAGCACCTTTTACAATAGCCAAGCACAAATATATCTAGGAATATATCTAACTAAATTTTTACAAAGAAAAGTACAGAACTCTATTACAAGAAACCAAGAGGGGCCTCAACAAATGGAAGAATATCCCCTGCTTGCAGTTTGCAAAACTCAATATGTACAGATGTTAATTCTGCCCTGCCCAATGCAATATATGAGCTTAATGCTATCCTGATATGAATATCATTACCCTTCTTCAAAGAATTGGATAAATGGATTGCCTATTTCACATGGAGAGTGAAGAAGTCGGAATTAGCAGAAAACTCCACAAGAAGAAGGGCAGAGGGGGAGGGCTTGCTCTACCTGACTTAGCACCTATCACAAGGCCAAGGTGGTCAAAATAGTGTGCTATTGGTATAATGACAGATATTCAGACCAAAGGAAAAGAGTTGAAAACCCAGAAACAGAAACATAGCATATGGACAACTGAGTTTTTCATGAGGGATCAAAAGATAACAACTGGGAAGTGGATAGAAAAGAAATGGATATCTACCTGCAGAAAAATGAAACAAAAAACTTACCTCCCTCCATGCACAAGAATTAAGGTGGATTACAGACATTGAGGTAAATTCCAAACTAATGTGGACATTTATTGAGGGAATTGGGACAAACCTAAGAACCTTGGCACAGGGAATACATAGGTTATCAGAAATAGGGAAGGATACAAATACAAAGGAGTCACAAATTGACAAGTGGGATGTACTGAAGATAAACTACCAATGCACTTCAAAAGAATTCCCCAGCAGAGTAATAGAAGAGCCCATAGCCAGACTGAGCCCCGGGGGTGTAAGTGGTTGAGTGTGGGACTGCGGCTCATGGGCTTGGCAGTTCAAATCCAGCGGCGGCTCTCAGGAGCAGCACTAGGTAGCTCCCATGACCATCAGAGGGCAGTGATGCCCCCCAAGAAAAACAAACAAACAAACAAACAACAACAACAAAAGAGCCCATTGCCTGGGAAAACATCTTTAGCAATGACACATCAGACAAAGGCCTTATTTATAAAATCAACAATATTTTGTAAGTTTATAATAAGAAAAAAAACTGCCCACTAAGGTGGTGGGCAGAGGACCTGAACAGAAGTTTCACAGGGACAGAAATTCAAATGGCTATTAAATATATGAGAAAATCTTCCTGATCATTAGCCATAAGAGAAATGTATATTAAAACAAATATGAGGTACCACCTAATACCCTCAATGATAGCCCAATTCAAAAAAATCAGAAAGTAGCATGTATTGGAGAGACTGTGGGGGGATAGGAACTCTCGTACACTCCAAGTGGACCTGTAGGTATGTACAGCCACTATGGAAATCAATTTGGCAATATCTAAAATCAATGAAGAGTGTGCTACCATATGATGCAGCAATCCCCCTACTGGGCACATACCCAGAAGAGGCAAAAAACAAACCACATCCAGACATCTGTGCTCCACTGTTCATCGCAGCACAGTTCACAATTGCAAGTAATTGAAAACAACTCAAATTTCCATCAATAGCTGAGTGGATGAAAAAACTTTGGTACAGACATTCAAGGGAATACTATGCATTCCTAAAGAGCAGTGATGACAGCAAGAAGCTCATTGTCCCATAAGAAGAACTGAAGAAAATCATGCTAAATGAAGTAAGGTAAGCACAAAAGAAAAAGCACAGCATGACCCCACTGAGGTAAGTTTAAAAACAAGAGAAAACATAGCATAGGGGGAAACGTATTATATGCATACATCCCTGGGGTGAGGTCTAGCAATTATGGCAGGGGCCAAATCTAAATTAGGGGTGCACACAATAGCCAACTAAATGATAGGGGGAGAGAAAGAGACATATGTATGGGGGAAGCAGTGCACTAAACCCCCTCACCCCAAGTGTAGGGTATTTTTTATATTTCCACAGAAGGAGAGTGAGACCAGGCTTCAACTTGAATGCTCTAAGACTTCAATACAACATATCAGCATGTACCAGGAAACCCATAGAGAGGATCTGTGTAACCAGCCCCAATCTCAAATATGTGGACCCCCACTGTCACCCCGGCCCTCAGAAGAATGCCCTTCATAGTACAGTGCTAGGACTACAGCTTGAGGAAAGAGGTACATTGGATTAGAGCACAAGGGAGAAACAAAAAGGAATGCAAAGAGAAGAGTGGATATCCTTGTCCATCAAACCCTGAGATTGATATTCCTGCTTGGAGTAGACAAAACATGGAGAAGATCGTAGGGCTGGCCCCAACAGGGACACAGTGTCCCTCACTGAATTATGGTACTACCGGGGTCAGCACAAGAGACACAGTGCAGGATCACAAGGATCATACTAGAACCTCCTCCCAAGGGGAAGAATAATGGAAAAGTGGATGTGGGGTGATAAAGGATGATGTAAGATATGAAAGTAATAATCTTTAACTAATGAAGAGTATGTGAGGGAGGATGGGTGTGGGGGATGAGAAAAGAAATGGGGACCTATTATCAGGACCTAAAGTGGGAAGAGAATGCTTTATAAATGATGATGGCAGCATATGTACAAATGTGCTTGACACACTGGATGAATATATGGATTGTGATAAGAGATGAAAAAGTTCCCCATAAAATTACTTTTAAAAAAGAAAATGTGCGCAGGATTGCGGCCCACTGGGATGGAGTTTCAATTCCATCTCCACAGGAGCAAAGGCTGATCCTCCTACTTCGACCACTAGAGGGCAGTGATGCCTCCCCTCCCCCCCAAAAAAAGAAAATGATGATGGAAGCCTATTTACAAATGTGATTGATGCAATTGATGTATGGATTGTTATAAGAGCTGTAAAAATCCCCAAGAAAGTGATTAATAATAATAATATAATAAATAAGCAAAAGTTAATATTTGATATTCTTTTTTTTAATGTTTGGAAATTGATTGTGATAAGACAGGTTTGTTTCAAAAAGGAATCAAGTTCTGCTGATTCCTGCAGCAAAGTGTCGATGCAATTTGAAAGAACTAAAGTTCCTACAGCCTCAGAATGATGACAAAGGATAAAATCAAGAGGTGCTTCAACTGAGCTACATAGTCTAGGGCAGGTTGTGAATAAAGGCATCTTAATGTAAATTGCCTGGACTTGTATAACAAGTATCTGAAAAACATAGTGCCATTAAGCTAACTTAGATCAATAGATGTTAAAAGCCATATTGAGCACAGAAAATAAGAAACTATATACTGAATTGACATAATATGAATCTGAATGGGCAAATTTATTTAAAATTAACTGCAGATGTTACCATGTTTTTCTTCTATCTGAGATTAACCTGTGATTTAGAATGGGGAATAGTTAACATTAATTATTATATTTATTATTATTTTTTATTGTTGTAGCAGGAATCCAATACCGTATTTATAGAAAATAAGAATGTACAGATTTCAGAATTTTAGATATAGCACCATAACTATTAAAGACACTGTTTGCCCTCACATTGAAAAAGTGGGGATTTCATTACGGTATCTGCTTCCTATGTATTCTGACATGACAGAAAACTATTTAAAGCAGTTAGCAGGATCCTGAAGCTTGAAGGTAATGTAACATCACATTTTGCACTGCGATTAAGTAATGAAGCACTGATTGGTCCCTGGAGTACCATACACCCATAGATTAAGTGTCAGGATTGAAAAATTGCACTTTAGATCATGTCAGAGCAAACATAAGAAGGCTTATACCATACTAGAGCCGCACGCTGCTATAGGCTAAAATTAATCAACTTGAAGGGCTAAAACAACTGTGGTTAGTCCTGAATCATTTGTTTTATGCTTCCCTTCATTTAACTCTCATATTCAATGATCAGTAATATCTAATGACAGAAGATAATCTTCATATTATTAAATAAATGAAACCTTTATTTAAGTATATAATTTGCTTAGGATACTGAGTTTTAAACTAACGATCTTGTGAACGGCAAAATACAAACTCAGGCATATTTTCCATAAGAGAGATTAAAGCAGAAATGTCTATAAGAGAATGTATCACACATACATTTATTTAAAGGGTAGACTTAACCCAATCCAGAATTCTTGTCTATTACTGCTATTGTCAGGTATCCTTGAATTGATCCCAACTTGTAGTTACTCCTAACCACAAAATAAATAAACACTGCCTGTCCTATAACATACTCATGACTATTCTTATATTTGAGCACATAATTGCAGACATGATGTAATTATATCCTGTTGATGCTCTTCCTCTCATTTTCTAATGTTCTACTGAAATATATGTGTTTCTCCAGAAACTACCTAATCCTTTCAGATACCAAGTCCTAACCACCTGAAAAACAATTTCCCAATCCTGGTTTCTACCAAGTTATGGTTTTACTTGTTCCAATACATCTTTATTCATTCTTCTGGTGTTCCATGCTATATTCAATATTCTTATTCAACACTATAATTCAATTATACCAATTCTTCTCTGCTTTTTCATATTCAATGCTCAGCTTTCAGGGGTGTGTGAGAGAATAGAAAACAAAACATGGCTTGGATAAGCACACCTGAGTCCTCAAATGACATCTTTACTCTTTAACAGTATTAAATTTTTTTCTGTGGCAGATTTGTCCAGTGGGATTTATTGCTGACTTCTTGAGTGCTTCTTCCATAGGTGTTGATTGTGGATGTGAATAAACTTAAAGCCTGTATGATTTCAATGTATCCAGGCCTTTTTTAATTATCCATTTTAGTCCAGTTATGAGGATTTTTGTTTTCTTTATAGTGATCTGCACTGAACCCTGAATTCTTTGATCTTCACCAGTATAGACTCCAATTCCTTTTGATTTTCAGCAATCAAGTTTGTGTCATCTGTGTAAAACAGTAATTAGTGAGTATTCCTCAAAGCCTTACTCCATATTCCTCTTCATGTAGTCTAGTTTCTCAAGTTACTTGTTTAGTATACAGATTGAATAAGTATAGTGGAAGGCTATAACTTTAATGCACATCTTTCCTGGTTTAAGCCAGGCAATATATTTTTATTTCAATTGGAAGACAACCTCTTGGTCTATAAGTGTTCTGAAATTCTGATTCCTTGTAATGTTATCCATAAGAGTTTGTTATGATCCACAGAGTCATAAGCATTTGCATAATCATAAAAGATAATAAGCATCTTTCTGGTATTCTCTCCTTTGTGCAGGATGCATCTGACATAAGTAATGATATTTCTTCTTCTCTATCTTATTCTGATTTCTACATGGATTTTTAATATTTCTTGCAGATGTACTGCTACAACCATTTTTGAAGTAGCTTTAGCAAAATTTTACTTGTGTGTGATGTTAGTGATATTGCTCAATAATGGCCACATTTCTTTGGAATGAGCACAACTCTTTCAGACAGGTGCCCAGGTATTTGAAATATCTAACAATGAATGAGCATCACTAGAATTGCCCTCATGTGTTGAGAACATTTCAATTTGTATTTCATCAATTCGTCGAATCATTTCCCCCCACAAATGCCTCAGAACCGCACAAACTTCTCCCTTCAACATAATTGATTCTTGATCATGTGATACGTCCTGAAATAATTGAACATGAGCTCATTATTTTGGAACAGTGACTGTTTCTTCCATCTTATATTGACCTTTCCATAATCATTTAATATGACACCAGGAGGCTTGGATCTTTTCCTTTTTCCTTCCAGCTTCAGAAATGTCAAGTGTATTTTTCTTCCTTTTTGATTTTCTAACCTCAGGTGTTTGCACATTTCATTACTATATTTTACTACATCTTCTGGATCTACCCTCTGAAACTTTCTATTCATCAGTTACTTCATTTCTTCCCACTATGTCCCAGAGCAAATTCTAGTGCCTCTTCAGATATTCGTTTTGATCTTTTCTTTCTTTCTTGTGTTTTCAAAAACTTCTTACTTATTCATGTATGATATTCTTGACATTATTCCACAACTCCTCCAATCTTCATCGTAAGTCTTCAATGTATCAAATATACACCTGATGTGGTTTCTAAATTAGGGTGGGATATATTCAAGGTCAAGTTTTAGCTCTTGTTTACTTATTTATATAACTAGATGTCCATTTGAGATGTTAGCCATTTAAGGCTTTTGAAGCATGAGGTTGAAACTTCACTCTATATTTACTTTTACTGCACAGTACAGATTCTACTTTTTCCTGTTCTTTGTTTTCTTTCTACAATTTCCTAGTCTCTCTCCATCATAAATAGAGGACATTTTATTTATATACTTCACAAAACAAATATTTGGCCATATTTTATTCATGTGATTTATTATTTTCTTTTCAAAATGCATTGAAGGGTGTGTTTCGGTGTGGCTAAATAAAATTACTAAGTGTAGGTCAGAGTTCTGGCATAGTTTGAGATGAGGTCTACCTTAAATTCTCATGCCAGTGCTGGTATTGACTTTTCCCTTAGGTGAGCTCTCTCATATTATGGTATCTATTTGTGGTGAGGACTATATATTTTTTTCATCCATATTCAAAATACAGTATATCCCAACAGTATCTGAAAAGGCTCAAAACTACTCTGTTGAAATGAAATCACTGTGGTGAGGTGGGTAGATTAGTATAGTTCACCGATCAGGTTCCAGATTTGAAGTTAATGGAGTGATAATGCTAACCAAATCATGTAGCTAAGGTTTGGGGGCAGAATGTAACGGATATTGGTAAGATAATTAAATGATGTTCCATAAACAAACTAACTCTCTTCTCTACCCAATATATGTACATTTAATAAACCTCTAGTAGGTATGGATAATGGTCATAAACCCTAGTAGATAAGCTATATAGAATTCATAGGGCTATAAGATGAGATTATAGAAATATACGCATAAGAAAATTGTCATACTCCCACCCAAAGAACACAATCCATGGTTTTCATTAGCTATGTGCATTTTCTTTTTTTGTTGTTTTGTTTGTTTTTGGGGGCATCACTGCCCTCTAATGGTCATGGGAGCTACCCAGTGCTCTTCCTGAGAGCCGCTGCTGGATTTGAACTGCCAAGTGCTCGGGCCGCAGTCCCGCACTCAACCACTTATGCCACTGGGACTCAGCCCTGTGCATTTTCTAAAACCCAGTTTTTCTCTAATCTTACATTTACTTTGTTACATACATATCTTGAACTTTGTATGGTTTAGTGGTATTTAGTAAAATAAATATATATCCTTTTATCATATCTAGTATCCCATATAATTACACAGCTTACATTTAAAATAGAAAAGAAGGAATATAATATATGAAGAACACTGGTTATAGCATATATGATAACAGGAGAGCAATCCAAGGACTCTCTGTTTTGGCTATATAGAATATTATTTAATAATTATATCAGGTAGCCTCCAGTTTTACTTCCTGGGAGAACAGTCCTTATTTCATGAATGGGTTAGGCAAAGATATGATGTCTTTCTGAATTGATCCAATTCAGAATTGCTACCACAATACACTGGTGGAATTCTAAGCCAATCAAGCAATTTTTGAAAGACTCTAAGCAATCAAGCAATTTCTACCATACCTACCTGAAAGTGTTTCAGTAATGTAGTCTACTATGCTAGATTGAACTGGTTACTTCATATTTTTATCCCTTCATCTATCTATGCCTCTTGTCATATGACTTAGCAACATATCCCATCAGAGTCCGGGTCATATCACATATCATTCATGTTATGATTTCCTACTGTTTTAATTATCATGACAGTCATGTTATGGTATGTTACTTCATGTGAGTACATACTGAACATTCACTTGCTTATTTAAGCTGGGTGTCTAGTGGACATGCTACCATCAAGAGAAAAAAATTCTTTAGGCAATCCAATAATCCTAAAATAATAACCAAGAAAGCAATCCATAGTTCTTAATAAGCCAACCTGAGGACAATTTATATCTGCTATACTCCAATCCAGCCAACAGAGATATGAGTGACTAGTCCTGATTAGTACTTAGTTGGAGGCATTTCTTACACAGTATTGTAATTTAATTAAACAGTACCAAGATAGGAAACTATAAATGGAGTATTATCACACCAAAATTTTAAACATGTTGCATTGTGTGAGATAGAGTAATAGCAAAATACTAACAACTTAGTTATAAATATTAAAGGAAAATGAGTTACATAATGTCAAACATTTGCAAAAACAATGTCTTGCAATCTTTTGGAGCATCAGATAATGTAATAATCTGTGGCATTGGGAAAGGAAGTTCCCAGCATGTTGAAAGCATGAGCTGATTCCTGGTAGCTGCATTTGTCCAAATATTGTTTTTGAAAGGGGTCAGGTTCAAGGAAAAAGAACCAGTTAGCAAACAAAATTAAGAAGGAATACATAGAGCTAAAAAAGTATAATCCCAGTGGACTACATTGCAGCAGGATTTGGGGTGCAGCCTCAAGACCCAGGCCAAGTGCTGTGAAACAATCCTGCTCTGCTGGGCAGACCGCATCCTCCAAAGCCTGCTTCCATGAGGTCCGTCCAAGGTCAAACACCACTGGGTAACCTGAACTCTACAAAGACACACTTACTACTGAGGACTTAAGATAGAAAGTTAATGGTGTGTGAGGGAGTGGAAGACAACTATATTAAGATGGTTGAGTTTTTGTTGGGCAGACAAACAAGATTTTGCTACACCGATGCCCAACATGCTATATTAAAATACGTATTATTTCAGCAAACCTGTGACTGACATTCTCAGTGATCATTATTGTAAAATTATCCTGACAATTGACCCTCAGTGTTTGTGGAAATAGCATCCAGTTTTGAAAGGATTGATTCTGTACAAGTAAACAATTCAGGTACAGTGATATGGAGTTATCCTAAATTGACCCAAATCTCATTCTCAACAAGGATTTTAAAAATTAGTACAAGGAGCTAATCAGAGACAATGGAAAATGGTTTTGCCCTAGGGGATGTCTAATGAGACTCTCTACCCAAAAGTAGCATGGAGGTTATAAAAGGGAGGAAAGGGCAAGCATGCAAACAGACATGGATCCTGGATTTGGGGCTCACACTAAAATCTAGTTCCAACTAAAGAACAGTTAGATCTTTTATCATGGGCCTGCATGATGTTGATCCTCAAAAATGGAACACAAAAGATATGGTTGCTATAGCAAAATGCGGTGGGGAAAAAATAACCCTAAACTGCAAAAAATTGTGATGAAGCTCAAAGACTTGGAGAAATAATTGAGTCATGGGCTTATAAGACACTCCCCAGACCACGGTGCTATTTTTAACCAGAGGACCAGGACAGGATAGAAGGACTGAAAAAGTGGTCCTATGTCAAAGAAAAAGTCAATCTCCTTGCTCTCGATACTTATGTACCTTCGAGGTTCCATCAAGATAATACAGCCTGCAGACATTGAGGAGAAGGGCCCCATCCATTCATCTTGCTGAGCCCTTTGGAGTGTTCGAATCAGAGGGTCCCCTCCATGGCCTTATGCAATCCCTCTTCCAGTGATTCCCCTCCACCACACACACACCCACATTGAAGGCAGGGTCTAGGAGTTTTCTTGATTTTATTTTGTTTGGTGTTTTTTTTTTGGGGGGGTGGGGGGCAGTTCCTTTGGAAGCAGCCTTGCAGACCACATAAATAACACGTGTCAGAAGCTGTCCCCTGAGTTGCCCCAAGAGTTGCTTGGTCAGCCATTTGAAGCACCATACCAAGGATTTCTGTCATTGTCTTGGCCGCCCGCAACCCGCCCCCTCCCCCGCACCCCCCCTCTCCCCCGCATCAACTCCTTCCTCTCCCTGTGCTCTTAATGTCAGTTATAAAAGACCAACTTAGCAAGTTTCAAAAGGTTCTATTCCTTATATCTGGGGCTGCCTGGAAAATAAACTTATTTTTTTAATAATACTTGACCCTTAGGCGAGTAGGGAATACTGTGTTGTGCTTTATCATGACCTATATTAATCTCTCTAACATGACAGTGGAGTTCGCCTCCTTTCCTTAATGAACAGTGGAAATCTTAGAGTAGCTTAGGGGTTCTTCTAGGTCATCTGAGGCCTCTTAAGATACAGATTTGAAAGTGTTTTCTATCCCAATGTTCAGGTTTATCAGTGTTCCATTCTGGAACACTGGGTCATCTAAGGAGACTCCTTGGTTTTCCTTGGATAATTAAGCCATATACTCAGAGGCCATGTTCTCTCCAGCATTTGGGATGGACCCTTCATTTCCAAAGGTCTAGGCTGCTTTTAACACTATGGATTTTTATGCACTGGTCAGGGTCTGGTTCAGCAGAAGCATTCCATCTCTCCAGGAAAGGTCAAAATTTTGGACCCGTCCTTGTCTACAAATATTTAGGATTATTTGAGAACTTTCCCAAGCATGTCTTAATTTGCCTTAGGTCAGAGGGAAAAGGGCATATGTATACAGGTATGGTAATTACATAATCTGGTGTCAATTTAAGGATTAAGAGTAAAAGGGTTGGGCTGAGCCCCGGTGGCGTAAGTGGTTGAGTGTGGGACTGCAGCCCACGGGCTTGGTGGTTCAAATCCAGCGGCAGCTCTCAGAAGCAGCACTGGGTAGCGCCTGTGACCACCAGAAGCAGTGAGGTCCCCCCAAAAAGAGTAAAGGGGTGGAGTCTAGCCTGTCAATCTGGAGGTAGCCAATTAGGCCTTTGTGTGAGCATAGTCTTCTGCTGAGAATTCTGGAAACTTCTGTATTTTCCCCCTTAAAGACTGGAGACACTTCTCTCTCTTCACACTCCCTGCAAGACCCTCTCCTGACAAAGAGACATCCCTGAGAAGAAGCCACATGGAAGCCCTCACCACTGCTCAGATGCTTACAATGCCACTGAATTCATAAGACTTCTCACCCACTGGCCTGTAATCTTCCTGTCATTGAACGTGTTTCGTGAGTCTGAAGAGGACGTTGTCGATTGGTATCAGACATATGGACTAATACCAGACTTATGGGCATGGACTGGACTGTGTTGGGATGCTTTCTTAAAGTACAATCACCCTTTGCATAAAGCTCTCTCATACACACATTTGAGGTTCTATGGAATTGTTCCTCTAGTCTGCCCTGATGAACAGAAAGCCTCCTGTGTCCACATCCTAGTGGAACTCTCGTGAGCTCTTCTTTGGTTCTAGAAGGGACTTGATTTTCAGAGGTTTAGTAGCCCCAATATATACAGAGTTACCGATGTGTGTGGAATAGGAAGGGCTCACCCCAAGTGTACAGAGATTCTGGTTGGCCTGGGGGGTGGTCTGAAGACTTAGAAGTGATCTTAGTTCCTTCAGCCACAAGACTGCAAGGAAAGTCCTTTCCAAATCACATTTTTTGCATACTTTCTGGAGTGCAAAAGAAGGGTTTCACACAGGAAACCTCAGAACAGTTATCTTCCCATTAAGAAAGCAATGCCAACTGAAGGGTGTTGTTATAATTAATGTGCCCTATGGGGGGGGTAATTGTCCTTCCTCAGAAAGTTTGTATAGGGAGTAAGTCTTGTCACAAAAGAAAACTAACTCTTCTTTCTTTGGGATGTGAGGTCAAATAAGGTCTGATTTTTCAATTTACAGCCCAACAAAGTGTGGTCGGCTGGGAGTTTAGATGAAGTGCCCATCTAAGAGGAAAGAGAAAGAGATACTGACCTTACTGTCAGTGGGAAGTCCTAGCTATAGACCTGATGTCTAGTGAAAGAAGAGATGAATTGCTGGTCTATCTGCTGCGATCCATCCGTAAAACTATATCTGTCGATGCCATTAAACTCTTCAAAGAATCTAATTAGCAGACATAGCAAAACTAAAACTTGCAGAGGGACAGCTTTCAGCCCCTGCTGTTGTGTGAAACAAATGGTAATCCACACATTTCTGATTCCAGGTGCCCTCAAAGGCATAAGTCAATTTCTGGAGCCTCCTCCATTCCTTTTGTCACAAATCATAACTAAACTACTTAAGTAGAGATTCCCCTTATTGTAGAGGAGATGTAATGTCAGGACTCCTGACTTAAGTTCCAAAGGTTGCACTAAAAAAAACACTCGTGTGATAAGGCACAATTTTCACATTGTACAATTCATATAACGTGGCAGGCCCTTACAGAGAAGAGTCATCGCCTCCTGAAATCCAGGTTTTTTCTGCTTACCCCTGTGAACTCTGGAGAGTTTCCTTGAAGGTAATTCATGCAACACTAAGGAAAGTGACCAAATTTTAAGGGGGACACAATTGATTGGGAGTGGGGGGATGGGGGGGTTCTTGATTAAAAATTTGGTCTCTATGGAGCAACAAAAATTTTCATAGAATGCAAAAATATTTATTTTAATTTTAAAATGTTGCCAGATGTTGATAAATTTCTTGAAAGTGGGATGTCTAGTCACTTTACACTAAGGGCAACTCTGGGGTATGTTCTTTGTTAACTGGAGTGGTATTTCCCTCCAAACTTCGGTAAGGATCATTCCCCATACATCAGGGAGAAAGAAGGACTAAACAGTTGGAGGAGAGGAAACCCCACACATTTCATTGAAAGTCCCAGGACGCTCACTCATGCAGGATTGAAATGGAGCATTCCCTCAGCACCATGGGGTCAACTGAAACACAAGTCAGATATCCAGGTACCACTATCTGCTTGCTTCACCTGGCTTTCAGACTCAGACTGGGCATATAAAAAGAGCAGGGCAGTAGGTGGGTGTCTCAGAAAAGGTCTGTGCTAAGGTAAGAGAGTAAGTTTGGGTCAGCTTCTGCTGCTCATTATTTCTTGAATTGCCAACTTGACCCAACCTCTTCCCGAGGGAAAACAAAAAGGGAAGTTCAAGGCCAAAGCATCGGCAGGAGTACTTCCACTTCTGGCACCACGGAGGGCCCCACATTGGGTGCCAAAATATTGCATCTGCTTTGCTGTTTCCAAAGATTTGGGTTTTTGCAAACTGAAAAAGAGTGGTCTCCCAGACAATAAACTGCAAGTGGAAAGCAAATTTTATTTAGAAACAAACAAACAAAAGGACATAGTACAGTAGGCTAGTCCTTGAGTGAATGACCACCCAAAGAGGTCTGTCCAGAATTTTTTTTATCAGTGTGGAGCAAGTGGCCAGTGTTGCCAGCAAGATCCCAGGTTCCTTCATGAAGCTACCCATGCTCAGTCTGCACTGCAGTTTTGCACTGATAGGGACAAGGAAGTAAGGTGGTCATGCATCAGCACAAAGAATCAGGGTTTGCTGAATGTGGAGTTTAAAATCAGGCGAGGGAGTTAGTGGCCAGAGATTTAGGATTAAAATTATCCTGAGCTGAAATAACCCTTCCACACATCTTTTGGTATCCAGGGCTTCCAGGTTGGCCTCTTTTCTTTCATTCTGCCAGTGGGTTTTCTATCTCCTCTCTTTCAAAATGATATCTTTTCTGTGTGTTACATTAAAATGGTCTTCTATGTGGAATTTGCACAATAAAAAATGCTATTCAATGTCTGAACTTCTACTTCCACTTGTTTTGGTGGTACATGCAAGGAAAATTAAGTCATTGACAACTTCAATCATGTCTCCATTGATCATGATGGCATGTGTTGGTCCAAAGACGATAACTCTCAATTCCACAATATCCTATACAAAGCTAAAGCTCCTGTTGCCTCATTGCCTCTTCATTTCTGAATGACATATTTCAGTGTCCTGATAATCCCTTCTACACTCAATCTAATACTGTTACAAAGCTAAGATGAAGTCAAATAGTTGGATGAGTGCAGTTTTATATTATCGCTCTTCTCTCCTGTAGGGCAAAGATAAAATTCTTCCAAAATTATTCAACTCCAGATCTCTGTGCTTGCAGGTATCGGCTGACTGAAGTCAGCTTTTAGGCCTAGGATTTCATCAGGCAGAAATGCTCAATTCAGTAAGAAAATGGTACTGCATGTGCAACCAAATATACCCCTTCATTGAACACATCACTGAACTGCAAATAAAGTTGCCGAGAATCTGAATATTCTAAGTTTTTAAGAGACCTATTCTATGTATGATCATATACACAGCAGTATAAAATACTGCATCTTTAAGATCATATTAACAAGGATGTGAACCAGTTGTCTGTCAGTGTGTCATACTGCAGTGCTGTGCTATTTGAATGGGTGACACTAGTATTTCCCATATCAGCAGAGTCACCCAAATTGAGCAGGTTTCAGTTGCACTTAAAAACGAAGAAAACAATGAAGAAGAAATTGGCTTCCTGATTCAGAGAAGATCACCACTAAAATTTTATACATAGTTTCCAAATACTGTCAAAAGCTGAAGCCTCAATGAATGAAAGCATTACATAATCAGAGATGGTGCCAGAGGATGGGCCCTTAGGTCAGAGAGCACTTGAAAAGGGTCTGAGAAGGAGCTTATTTGGCATAGTATGGTCTACGATGATAATATGAGTTGAACAAAGTATGTGGGAGAGAAGCCTTTTGGATCTTTACTTCTGTTACACTTCCTTACCTAAGGAGAAATCGGTACCAAAATTTGCTAATGATTAGAACATAGAATGTGTAAACATGGATCCAGGAAAATTGGAGTCAAAAAATGAAATGGAATACATATAAATTTTTAGGACATTTTTACCTGAAAAGGAAAGGAAAGGAAAGACGTTGAACATTTTGAATCAGAAAATCATATGATTTACTATGCTGACAATAACACAATCAGGAGGAATTGTGCGGTATTCATATCCAAAAGCAAAATGCAAAATGCAAAATCAATCAAGAGTGTAATGCTGTCTGTGATAGGATAATATCTATTCATCTTCAAAGAAATCCAATAAATTCAACTATTTTTCAAATTTATGCACCAACCATAAAAGTTAGTGATGTAGAAATGGAAGAATTCTACCAAAAATCCAGGTGGAACTTGATCAAGCATGCAATCAAGTTGCATTGAACATTATTGATGATTGGAATACAAAAGTGGGAAGGAACAGGAGTTGGAAAATGTGGACTTGGTGATACAAATGAAGCTATAGATCTCATGATAGAACTCTCAAAACTAATAGCATGTTTTAGCAAATATCCTTTTTTTTTTTTCAAAAACACAAAGGCAACCATGGACTTGGGTTAACAAGTTTTCTGTGAGAAGACAACATGGAAAAATTTCAATATCAGCAGGTACACCCAGGCCAGAGGTTGACTATGGAGCAGACCACCCATTGCTCATATATAAATTCAGGATAAAGCTGAAGAAAATTAAAAACGAGTCCACAAGAGCCAAAATACAACCTTCTGTCCCACCTGAATTTCATCTAAAGAACATTTCAAAAATAGATTTAACACATTTAACTAGTGACAGAAGACCTATTGGGCTGTCAAGGAAATCAAGGGTTTCATTCATGGATAAAACAAAAGGTTGTTAAAATGTAGGAAATAAAGAAAAAATCCAAGTGGAGATCAGAAGAGGCATTGAAACAGCATATATTAAAATGAAAGAACTCAAGAAAAATATCAAGTATTGAGTTTTCATATTTAAAGATTTTAGAGCCAAAACATTGAATATTGAAGGAAAAATTAAAAGAAGATGGAAAGAATACACAATCACTGTCCAACGCCCCCCCCCAAAAAAAAACAACAACTAAAAACACCTATATTCTACCATACCAGAAGGTAGGATATGAGAAAAAGCCAGAAGGAAAAAGTTCAAGCTTCATTGAAAGTGTTAGTTAAAAATAAGGTTTCAGAATTAATGGAATGCCAATTGAAATGTTTCAACAAACTAATGAAGCACTTATTCACTCATCTCTGTCCAGAAATTTAGAAGACAACTACCTGTGCAACTGACTTGAAAATATCCATATTTATATCCATTTCAAAAATGGTGACCCAATTATAGAACAATATCGATGATAATAGAGGCATGTAAACTGTTGCTGATGATCAACCAACAGGTTGCAGTAGTACATTGACAAGGAACTGCCAACTCAATGAAGCCTAAAGATAAGGAGCAAATCTAATTATATAGATACATTGACCATATAAGATAACTACATTAAGGTATATCTACATTATACATAAATTGAAGTATATATTTTATTGCAGTATAATTATTATATCATACAATACAAAGTTCACTTATCTCAAGAAGGTTGTACAATTATTGCCACAATCAATTTCAGATCCTATTCTTTTTTCTTGCACACACTGATTTTGAATTCCTTTTCCTCCAACCCTCCTCTCCATGCCTGCAGGCAATCATCAGCCCTAATCCTGTCTTCAAATTTCAACTCATCTTAGTTTCCTTGTACATATAAACATACAAAATTAGAGGAAACCCAAATAAGGACCCAATAATAATGACCATGGGAAACAGGGAAAGTCCTCAATCTAAGAGAAAGAAGATTGAATCAAAATTTTAGAATAAATTCTCATTCGATCTGGAAGGAAATCAAATGTCAAGTTGTTACATTTATTATATAGTATAGCTCCAAAAATCTGCTTTATGATAACTTTTGTCTGAGATTTGGGTTGTTAACATTCCTGGACTGTGTGCACTGGGGATTCACTGGGACTGAATACATATTGGGAACTTGTAAATAGATTTTGGGATACTACTAACATCCATAGATTTCTGCAAACCAGATGGCTTGAATTTAGATATTGGTGCCATTCCCTCCTCCAGGTTTAATTCTTATTTTTTGTGTGCTCATTGGATCACATACGTTTATGTTATAGTTTCCATGTGGTTTTAAGTGACTTCTCGCTTAGCTAACTGTTTCTTTTGAGACAAACTTTTCAGACCTCAGAAGCTTTGTTTCTAGATAGCCAGAATCCATCTAATTTCTCCATTACCCTTTTCTACATCTCCTATGTCTTCATTGACCTCTGCCAATGGGTAAGTACTCAGGAATACACTGTCATAAGAACTAATTGATCTCATATCAGAGAGCTCAAAGTCAATTCACATATCTATTATGTTTATAAGTCCATGGTTCAGTTTTGGAGACATCATTATCATTTTATTCAGTACATTCTGGATCTCCCCATGGGGCTTAAGGTAACTGTATTGATAGTAACATGTTTTCAGTCAATGGTAAAGCACCATTGACCTAGATATCTGTACATGTATAGGACTTATTTTCAGATACTTATTTTCATGAATTGTTAACTGATTCATATTCAAAATGTGTGCAACTGGACAGTTACATATGCTGTGAGGTGTGGAGATAGGGCAGTACTTTCACTAACATTTTAACGAGGATGGAACCATGTCTTTTAAGCTCATACATGCCACAAAAATGGAGAAAGACCATGAAAACAGCAAATATGTATTGGTCTTGGGATGCCATTCATTGGTCACCCTTAGAGCTATAGCTCTGAATTCATGCAAAACCCAATGACCACAAAATTCTTAATCTTGAAATACTAGTCTGCTTCTTCATCCATCTGTGCACTTCAGCTTAAATTTCCAAGGAGTATTTATTTCCCTTTGCTCTGTTAGGAATGTTCTAGGAACAGTGTTGAGTGTCCCAGTTGTCTATAGCCCATTGCCTGGGCAGTTCTACCCCTTTTGTATAGGGTCGATATGAGTTGGCACCAACTCAATGCAGTGTGTAAAAATGAAAAGCATAGCAAGTCATTGGTATATGAATCAAAGCTTCTTTCTTCATTCTTCAAATGATGGGCATTTTAGGTATTTCCAGTTTCTTGCTACTGTGAACTGTGCTACTGTGAATATAGAAAAGCATATATATGAATGTTCATGTTTTCTCTCTTAGATGTTTACAGTATTTACTAAGCAGAGATATTGTTGGGCTGTATGATATTTCTATTCTTAGTTATTTCAGACAGAGCTATATCATTATCCATAGTGATTCCACACATTTACAATCTCACCAGCAGTGTATGAGAGTTCCAGTCTCTCTACATGCTGCATCATCTGTTGTTCTCTGGGGTTTTTTGTTTTGTTGACAGTATTGGGCTATCATTGGGGGCATATTATATCATTGTTTTGATTTGCATGTACTAGAAATGATGGTGATCATTTCTGCATGTGTTTGTAGGCATTTAAGTGCCTATTCTGGTACATTCTCTGTGAATATCCTTTGCTCACCTTTTCATTGAATAATCTATGTGGCAGTCATGTGTTTATGTTAATTTCATGATTGACATGTAGGGGTGGAGTCTAGCCTGTTAATCTGGAGATAGCCATTGAGTAGCCAATGAGGCCTCTGTGTGGGCATGGCTTTCTCCTGATATGTCTGGGAAAACTTGCAATATTTTCCTCGTGAAAATGAGAAGCTATCTCTCCAGTTGTTGGGAGTTAGTCTCACAGACAATGAATCACAGACAAGACACGATGACAGCGTCTGAGGAGCCGAAGAAGCCACATAGCCAGCCCCTGATGGAGCCAGACCTCTAAAGCTGAAGCCATGTGGATATCCCTGCCAGCGATGAGTTGCTTCTGCCACCACTGGATGCTGTTGAGGACCTTGAGCCCTGGAAATGAGGAGTCATGGGGAGACCCCTGCGAGTGCCGAGATTCTGCACCCACTAACCTGTGACTTCATGAGTCAAAAGGAGACATTATAGACTGGTATCAGGCATTTGGGCTAATATTAGACTTATGACTATGAGATGGACCGGATTAGGATGTTTTCTTAATGTCCTATTCCTCTTGTATATAAACCATACCTTTATATCCATATGAATGTCTATAAATTAGTTCCTCTAGTCTACCTGGGCTAACACAATCTATTTTCTTCTCTTTGACATAAATGTGACTATGTTGCTGTCCTTTTTACTGCATTTGTGTTCTCTCTCTCTTTCTCTCTCTCTCTCTCAAATGTATTTGTTCCTTCTCTAGTTCTGTGGTGACTTTGCTGTTGTTTTCTTTGTGTTGGTTTCTGGGTGGTGATATCCTATGTGATGTTCTCAGATTTGTGTACCATTATTGTTGCTTCTCTGACCATAGTTGTCCAGTAATACTTTTTTGTAATGCTGGTCCTGTTATCACAAATTCTATTTTTATCCTGTTTGAAGTACCTTTCATTCTACCTTGTATTTGAGGGATGATTTTGCTGGATATAGGATTCTTGTTTGATAGGGGGTTTTTTTGGTTTATTTTTCTATCAAAGTTGGTATATGTCATTCCATTTCTTCTTGCTTATAGAGTTTCTACTAAGAAGTCTGAGCCTACCTGTTTCAGTTTTCCTTTCTTCATTGCTGTTATTTTTTTCTCTAGCAACCATCAGGATTCTATTCTTTCCTTGAAGTTGAATAAGTTTTCAATTCTACTTTTCAACATCATTCTTCATCATCAATGTCTATCCTATTTAGGATTTTCTCAGTTCCTTACATGCTAGTTTCTCTTTCTTCTTTTATGACATTACAGTTTTTTTTCCCTTCTACTATTTTCACCTATAGATTTTTTGTTTCTTCTTGTTTTAGGATCCCGATGAGAAGCAGATTTTTTTTCCCCAAGATCAGTATTCCTCAAGCTTCCTAATGATGTTATGCTTTAATACAGTTCCTCATATTGTGGTGACCCCCAACCATGACATCATTTGTGTTGCTACTTCATAATGGTAATTTTGCTACTGTCATGAATTAGGCAACTCCTGTGAAAGGTCGTTCCATCCCCAAAGGGGTCGTGCACCACATGTTAAGAACCACAGTTCTAGATGAGGTCTCACATCATTCCCAGGCTTTTTTCTGATTCCTTTGGGGGGAGGGGTTGGTTGATTTTTTGTCTCTCATCAGCTGCAGACAGATAATTGTCTTTGATTGATTCAAATTCCCTCTCATTCCATTCTCTTTCTCTGATCTTTCTCCCTGTTGCTTACTTCTGTTAACTTTTTGTCTTCTGGGATTCCTTTGGGTGTGGTATTTTTAGTTTCTCAATTTCTTCTGCCCATCCCCATTTGCTTTTCATGAATGTTCCCACAGCTCTTGAAGGATCCTAAATATCATTCTTTTAAGTTATATTTCTGGTAATTCTAGGGCCTCTTTTTCATAGTATTATATTGGGAATGGCTGATTGTTGGTGGTTTTATTCATTCATTCTGGTACTAGGTTTCCTTGGCATAGCCATGCAACTCTTCGCAGTGTGTGGGCTGCTGTGTTGTGTAGGAGTGATTGGCTCTTTTGAGTCATAGGAAAGAGGTCTAATGGGAGTCAGATATTATTTGATGAGGAGATAAAGAAAAAGGGAGAGAGAAGGTTAGGTGAGCGAAATAAGGGGTAAGAAATGAAAGAGTAGGATATAAGTAATATTAACAATAATAAATGACCTTCTAGACACCAGAAAAATGGTAAAATATCAGAAGGCGAGTTTTACAGTGTAATAAGACTTAAAATTTAACATGGGTATACCTTTCACTAGGACAGGGAGAGCAAAGGCAGAGGTGGTGGGTGCTCAGATGGAACATTAAGTAAACAATTAACTCTGGGGAAGAGGATGATGATGATTTGTGGGTGTGAGAACTATAATCGAAAGAGACAGAGAAGGAAACAGTTAAGAGCTGAGGGAGAACAGAGAAGAAAGAAGAAATTGGGGTTTAAAAAAGGGAAAAAACAATTAAGGACTTGAGTTGGGAGTGATTCAGAGCTCGGTGACTATGGGTGAAAAATGAGGCTTTCTCCTATCATAAATAGCCTTAAGAATTGAAAGGGGCAGTTGACCCTGTCCTATCCAGGTGCCATGAGTCAGCACCCCCTGAATGGCAGAGTGTGGTTTGAGGTGAATGCGAGTGGCTCTTTGGCCTCAAGTGCCTGGACTGGTTTAGCCAATGATGGAGCTTGTGCCTGTCTTTCCCTAGAGTCTGCTGTTGAGAAGTTTCTCAGAGACCTGAAAGGTGGGGATCTTGGCTGTGTGTGTGTTGGGATGCACTGGTTCATGCTGGGGTAAGAGATATGCTTTGTAGCATCCAGGGCTGCCAGTCAGTGGAGAGTTCCAAGAATAGTGGTGCATTCCAGAACAAAGGAATCTGGACTGGGCGAGGGTGATCTTCCTGGGTCTGTCTTGGAGGCTTGTGCAGTCCAGAGTGCTGTGACCTTGGAGAAAAAAAGACAGAACAAAAATGGGGTATAGAACAATTTACAATAAAATAACAGCCGAATGTAAACGCTGAGAGCAAAACAAACTTGTCCCTCGTCTTGGTGAAGGTTGTGACTTGCCAGGAATGGACGGAGACTGAGTGATAGCAGGAGGGGTGAAGGGATGCAGGGATTTAATAATGTATTTGTGTTGTGTGGTAGTCAGCTCCAGCTTTCTATGCAGTGCATTCTCCACTGAGGGGACCCAGGGACCAGCAAGCAAAGTGAGGAGCTTGGCCAGGTGGGCTGCACTGAGACCTCTGAATAGTTCCCATCAGTGGAGGGCAACTGCATGTTCTGAAGTGGGGCCAGCCATTCTTAATGTTGGGGAATCAGTCTGTGCTGCTAAAGCCTGGTTTTATCCTACAACAAAAAGAGAGGAGTGGTATTGGAGGAGGAAATCAAACAAACAAAAAAGAAAAAAATTCTTTGTGCACTTAGTTTTCAGGTGGAGTGCTTGCCTTCAAGAAGAAAATGCCCTTTTCTGCCTAGTCCCTGTAGCGTTTTTATAGGGGTTACTCCTATGCTTGTTATCTGGTGGCTATTTTTTGAGCTTGTCCTTGATGTATTTTTAAAAATTTTACAGTATACTATTTGCAGGATATTCAGGTGGTTTTTTTTTTTTAAAGATATGTGGCTCACTAACCATATGTTTTTCTGGAATTACTACATCTAATCCTGTGGGGATCTTATAACTCTGCCCAAAAAAGTTCAATGCAATTTTATTATAATACAGTATTGATCATTCCAATTATTCTAGTAATTATAATTTACTAAGTGTTTAGAATTGGCATTATCAAATAAATATACTAGATGACATATGATAGATTGTTATTACTAGATGACCATTGTTTTTATTAATCAGAATTCTTTAGGAATCCCAAAACAAACAAAAGACTTTGTTTTCAAATCAATTCAGAATCACAGTGATCCCAGGAGTTAAAAAATACAATTCTGCTTCATAGGGTTCCCAAGATTGGAAGCTGTTGGAAATAAATCCCCAGGCCATCCTTCCAATGCCCCTCTGTGTGGGTTTGAACTGACAACCATTCCTTTAGCCATTATACCACCCAGAAACACCTAGATTCAAAAGTCTTAAGAAATTTAAAGGTTAAAATAGCTAGACAAGGAAATAAAGATATACCACAAGCTCCAGCTATAAGATGAATGGCCACAAAGACAATTCCACATAATGAAGGATTTGTTGTTTGTAGAACCAAGCCTACGTCCACCTACTCAATTCTAATTCTTAGTGACTTTATAAGGCAGCAGAATAAAACTGCCCACTCAGATGCCTACTGTCATCTGAGGCTGTAAGTCTTTACAAGAGAAAAATTTCATTCTTCTCCTGAATAGGGAAAGGTGGATTCAAATTGTTAATTTTGTGGTTAGTGGCTGAATGCGCGGTCCAATGCACCACAAAGAGCTGTTATAAATAAGGATATAAGGATATAAGGAAAATAACCTCATTTTAACTCTAGTGCTAAAATACAATTAGTCCCAATTTATGATTGGACCCTGTTACAACAACTCAGTTCTAAATTAGTACTTAAGTTTATAAAATACATATTTGATGTTTTAATGTTGCTTGTTATGATCAATATTTTATGAATTTGATCTTTAAATATCTAGGAGTGAATGAGAATGATATTATAAGCAAATATGTATCATAACATTGTATAGTGTATATATTACTTGTCAAAAGTGTATAAATGAAGTAAATAACACAATAATACATGCAATCGGTCATAAGTCAAATTGAGACCTACCTTCAATAAAGTGATCATGATAAAGGGAAGTTGGTTAAAACAAAGAGATATTTGGTAATAAATTAGATAACTATGGTTTTACAGAGGCGAAGACTGCTGTGTTAGACTGAATCGACGAGAGAAACAAATGCAGTCATAGTCATATATGTGTAAGAAAGAGCTTTATATCAAGAAGTAAATCATATATCAAGAAATTATCACAGCCCAGTCCAACTCGAGTCTATAAATCTGATAATGGTCTCTGTGTTAGTCTGGGTAAACTAGAGAAATAAATCCACAGAGAGAGTTTTGCATAAAAGGTACATTAGGAAAGCACTGCAACCCAGTGCCGTCCAAGCCCATAAGTCCACCATTACCCCATATGTCCGACACCAATATACAAAGTCCCCCTCAGTCTCACAAAGCACAGGCAATGACACTGACTGCAGGAGGAAAGCTGAATCAGTGAGCATGTAAGTAGCGCAGCGCTGGCGGCTCCAGCACCCAGGGCTGCATGAAGGTAGGTCCATGTGGCTTCTCCTCAGGGATGGCTCTCAGGAAGTGAGCCTTCTCAGCTGTAGCAGGGAACTGGGTAAGGCAGCTGCACCCTGATCCGACCAACAGAGAGCAAGAGACCCGAGAACTAGAAGGGTGAGGCTCACCAAGCAATTTAGCTCGCTGCCCTTCAATTAATTCCACATGTGTTTATCAGCCAGGTTGACACAATAAACCTTAACTATCTCAGTCCCTAAGTCACTTGTCAGACTCACTCAGTCTCAAGCAATGATGCAGAATACAGGATTATCACAGCCGGTGGGTGCACAGCTGTGCACATTCGAGGTCATGGAAAATACCTCAGGGATATGGCAGCTCTCCAGGTAAGCACAAAAAGAAGGCTAAAGCAGAGAGAGAAAGAGAGAGACCCCCAGATAAATATATATCTTCGTTGTACCTCCAAGAGAGGTCCTCAGGCTGCTACTTGACCCATATCCACCCATATCTTTTTAGCTGTCATGTTATAATACACGTAACTATTACAACTGTCAAATACAATATAGAATATCAACTAAATTTAAATTTCAGATACACTGTCTAGATATGATTCAAATATTGTATGTAGCATATATATACATATATATTCATATATATACTAAAAAATAAATAAACTTGTTACCAACATAGAGGGGCTAAGTGAGCATAGCTTGTCAGGTATGATAGTCAACCCATGGACCCTGTCACTTGAAACTGAGGCTCCTTGGAGACCTGCCTGACCATGCTGTCAGTGCATACATTGCTTGAGTTTGAGACTGGGGAGCCTATCACCATGCTTGAGTTCAAGGACTGTTTCCCTAAGTTCCAGTACCAAGCTCTTGTGCTACTGACAGTTGCTGACCAACCCTGAGGTCTGCTGTCCGCCTAGGGGCAGCCTGCTGTATGGTGTGATGAAGGACTCTCAGTACATCCACCCCTCCACAAAAGTGAGTTGAACTGAGCTCTCTGTACTGCTATGTGGGCTACTTAGCTGTTATTTTTCTTCTTGTTGACTTGGCCCACAGGGAGCGTAACACACACGTCAATGCAGAGAACTAGCTAAAGCAGCAACACGCGGGTCCAGTCCCCAAACAGGAAGAGAGATGGGGGTGGGCCTTTTAGAGCCACTGCTCTCTGCCCTACAATCAAAATGCAACCTGATTCATCTCTCCCATGTTCCTATTGGCCAGCTTGACACAAGAACCCTATCACACTACCACAGACCACCTGCCATCTTATAAACTTCAATGTACCAGGTCCCCACGTGATGTTTGTGCTTCTGCATTGCTAACTCTTGTTTGTTCTTCATTTACCAAGCAAACCACAGCACCCTCCTCTGTCGACCTCAGGCATTCAGAGGAAGGACAACACCCTCCTTAGAAATATTGAGATCTTGGAAGAATCTTGTAATATCTTGGTCTGACAACTGTCATGGTAATCCCCATGCCCTAACTGCAGTGTTATCATCATTAATTTCCATTTTGCTGAAAGTGCCACTTTCAAAGGTGCAACTTACTCTTTCTGGATGGGAAAACCTGTAATTATAAGGTTCTGAAATTATTGCTAAAATTATAGTTCCCATATTTCCAACTTCAGAGACAGCATACCAGAAGAGTTAACTGTTTTTCCTCAAAATTCAAACACGACAAACATTACTCCTTACAAGTAGACGGTGCCACATTCTTCTTTCTTGAGGGTCTTGAAAGGTCCATTCAGCAACCCAGTTGGCTGCCTGGAAGCTCTCTTCTTTAATTCTGCAAGTGATAGCTCCAGGGTCAGGAAACAAGAGCCATACGAGGTGGGTGTAGGGACCATCCTGACTTAGAAACCACAAGCCTCATTGGGGCTATTAACTCTGGTAATAAGTCTATAGAACAGCTTCCAGGATTTCCACAAGGGATACTCCAGGTTCAAGAACCACTATCCACTATGCTCATTTATATGTCTGTGTGTGTGTGCGCGCATGCATGTATATATTCAGGTTCTGTCACGAATATAATATACTATGACATAATAAATATAATATATTTTACAGGACAGAATCTGAATTTTAAAGAATCATTCTGAGTACAGTTAGAGTTAGGTATAAAAGAGAAAACTCAAGGAGACCAGGTTAGCAGAGGGTTGCAATGGATTGCCAAGGAGTAAAGGTGTCATATATTGGATTTTGAAGTGTGGGTGGTACTGGTACTGAGTGATGTGATTCAGAAGAAGCGTAGATAAAATATCCTTAGCATTCATTTTTAATTATGAGGAAAGAGAGGAGCTGAGCATGGAGGCAAGTGTCCGTCTTGGATTATTTTGCTGCTACTTCCGTTGTTAATGCTGTCGTTGTGTGACCACTTGCCGGCTAGAAGGAGGAAGTTCTCATATACTGATCTCGGAAATACTGAAGGAGGAAGTAGCTCTAGTCTACAGTGACTAAGTTAGAAAAGGTTGACGTCCATCTCACTGGAGTTGCTGTGTGCATTAGTTGGCTCTGAAAACAGAAGGGTAAACTGAAAACTACAATTTAGAAATAATATGCTTATAGATGATATTTGAAACTTTCACCTCATAGGTCAAAATTTATATTTGTCACCATGAATCATGCTGAGATCTGATACTGATTATGGTTCAAATCACCTCAAGAGACGCTTGCTCTTAAATATATCTGGGTGCTCTTTGCCAAGCTACTGCCTTGAATGAGGTTACATAAGGAGGGTTTATCTCCTCAAAACATTACTATAAAAAAAAATCTGGTAAATTTGTAAATTATCTCTGAAATAAAAGGTGATAGATAGGTGCCTGAGATAAATAGGTCCACCAAGATTGATAATTCTAATATCTCTTTAATATATATCTTTCATAAAGTGAGCTTCAAGAAAACATTGATTTTACAATAAAATGTTGCTATGTTTTGCTTATAAATTCCAAACACAGTGAGGTGAATATCAATAATGTGTGCTATTACATTACTTAACTTTCACCTGTACTTTAATGATTTGTAATTTTACATCCTGAGAATCATGGTCCTTCTGTGTTTTTATTTTGTTCAAACACTTGCTTTTTCTTGTAGTCTTATATACAAAAGGCAAACAAATACATAAAATTCATAAAGTTGAGTATGCAGCTGACTGAGCTCAGGTACCCAGCACATCAATAATATTAGAGAAATTAAATGATCACACTAAGACCTCTGAAAACAAATATCTCAGCCAAAATGCCCCCAGGCTTCACACACTATTGATTTCAGCATGTTAAAACAGTCCTATGTGCAAATAGTGTTGGAAGTAACAGAGGTAAAATGTTTATTTCCTTAATTACTTTAAGAACCTTCAATATTAACACTTCTTGAAACTCCCAAGTTTTTCAAATCTATTTGGTTATTTTTGTAGCTGAAACTTTCGGGAGAAAAATTCTCTAGATGGATATGATAAATAAAATCCACTGATGAACAAGGTAAGGAATTATTTTAAATATCTATCTATCAACTTATTCATTTTCTGAACTATATCAACACTCAACTGATAAATAAAGAGAAGGAATAAGAAGGTTGTTGGGGAAACTGGGAACCTGGGAGAAGGAGCAAATGCCCTCTTCTCTGCTCATCTGATGATAATGCTTATAAGACCAGTTCGAGTATTTAGAGGAAGACCTCTATAAGTCGGAGATGATTGATAAGTGCCAAATGCACGTATTTCTCCAAGAACTTCATTCTTCACGCATATTCCCCATACACCAATACATTGTCTCCTATAGATACCTGGCTTCTTGCACAAATGTTAAAAAGAATGTCTATCGGCTCCTCATAGTTTCCTCTTCCTTCCCCATGTCCCCTTGAGAATTTATAAATTCTTTTTTTTTCCATGTCTTACCCTGACCACTATCTCCCTGTGCCCACCTTTCTACTGTTCCTCCATCTGGGAGGAGAACATTCACTGATTATTGTGATTCATTCCACCTTACTCCTCCACCCCACCCCCTTACCTGACTCTCGTGGTATCACTGCTCCCCTAATTGGTCAGGAGGGGTTTATCTGTCCTGGATTCGCTGTGTGGCAAGTTCTTTCTGTCCTAGTATACATGTTCTGGTCTAGTCAGATTTGTAAATAGAATTGGTGTCATAATACAGGAGAGGGGAAGCATTAAAGAACTAGAGGAAGGTTGTGCTTCATTGGTGCTGTACTGCGCCACGACTGCTTCCTCTCTTCCTTGTGGCCCTTCTGACTGTGGGGGTCCAACTTACTACTGATGGGTTTCGATCTCCACTCGGTCTTCCCCTCATTGCCATTGATATTATTTTTGTTTCGTTTTGTTTTGTTTGGATTCTTCGATGTCTGATACCTGTTCCCATGGACTGCTCATGATCACATAGACTGGGAGCTTTGTTGCTTTGTTTTGAGCTCTGCTGCTTCTCAGGCAGATGGCTGCTCATTTATCTTCAACCCTTGAAGAACCCAGATACTGTATCTTTTGATAATTGGGCACAATCAGCTTTCTTCACCACATTTGCTTATGTACCCATTTTGTCTTCAATGATCATGTCAGGCAGGGAACATGAACGTCACCAAGTGAAGTGTTAGTAGAACAAAGTGTTTTTGCATTGAGGAAGTACTTGAGTGGAGGCTCTATGTCCATCTGCTACCATAATAGTTATAAATAAATATATGTACATGATATAATCCCCTATCATTATAAATAAATTCATTTACACATATACACGCCTGTATTTAAACCTCTATGCATGTCCTTTGCATTCCAGTTAATTCCTCTATTTCCTTTTTCTTTCCTCCTGACCCACTATTATGGTCAGCCTCCATTTGGGTTTTTTTCTCGACTATATTGTCCTTGATTGAGCCCCACACCTCTGCCCCCCCACCCCCCGTGCACCCGCACCAACCCCCAGAATCCTATGCTCTCCTGGCCATCAATTTTACATCACTTTTTCTTTCATTTCCCAGATTTACTGGCACTCCCTTCCTTTTCCTCCACTCCTCCACTCCCCCCTCCCCTAAGTTCCCCCAGGAAATGTCAACCCCATTGTTCTCTCCTCTGAATTGTTCATCTTATACATATTCACATGCATAGACAAGCATGTGTGCCCAAACAAAGCAAAGTAGAACATAACAAAGAGGCTCAAGTAGAAAGGAAATGGTTTAAAAACGATGATGATGCCATATGTACAGATGTGTTTGATACAATGGATATGTGTATGGGTTGTGATAAGGGCTGCAAACACCCTTAATAAAGTAATTTTTTTAAGAAAAAGGTGTTTATTTTTAAAATATTTTCAGCCTTTTCCTCCCATATTAAGGAGCTATTGAAACCATTTATTGACTTCCCTCCCAGACTCTTTTTTAGAAGTATTTCCCTAAAGGGCTCAGGGTATTCAAGATGAGCACATTGCACCTTTTCTCGCATTGTTTGTATGTACTGACTAGAGGCCTGCAAGCCACATTACTATAAAAGTGTATTGTTAAATAAACTCAAACCTCTTCTCTCAATATTGGAGAAGAGACCCTTGTGTCCATTCTTTTCTGTCTCCTTATTTCTATAATTACACACGCAACTCCTTAGGACCTGCTCAAGTGTGAGGCTGGATCCCACAGGTCATCAGATAAAAAATGAATAATCACAATTTCTCAGAATTTCATATAGGGGAGGATTTTCTGGTTGTGGGTTTCTATCTGTGATATGTTTCTTTCATGGAATAGACGCTGTAGCATCACAACAAAATAACAATGTGGCAGTTACATAATCTCTTGTCCACTTGCACAAAAGGGTGGATTCTGTCAATCAGGTTGTGTTAGTCTGGGTAGACTAGAGGAACAAATTTTATAGACATGCATATGGATATAAGGAAAGGGTTTATATACAAAAGGAATGGAACATGGAGAAAGCGTCCCAGCCCAGTCCAGTTCAAAGTCATAAGTCTGATATTAACCCATATGCCTGAAATCAGTCTATAAAGTCTTCTTCCAACTCACAAAGTCACAGGTCAGTGGGTGTAGAATCCCAGTGCTGGCAGGAGTCTCCCCATGGCTCCTTGCTTCCGGGGCTCAGGGTCCATCAACAGCAGAAGCAACTCATCACTGGCAGAGGTCTCCATCTGGCCACCCCAGCTTCAGAGGTCTGGCTCCATCAAAGCAAAGCTGTGTGGTCTCTCCATCGACTCCCCTAGCTTCTCGGATGCTGCCAGATTGTCCATGATTCATCATCTCTCTGACTAACTCCCAACAACCGGGGAAGACAGCTTCTCATCTTCATGAGGGAAATACTGCAAGATTTCCCAGAACTCTCAGGAGAAAGCCATGCCTACAAAGAGGCCTCATTGGCTACTCAATGGCTATCTCCAGATTAACAGGCTACACTCCACCCCTACATTTCAATCATAAAATTAACATAAGCAGATGACTGCCACACAGGTCACAGTTTGATGACCTCATTTGGAGGCACGATGGAAATAAATTGCTCACTGGAGGCCAAACCCACTCACTCAAACTTCCCTATCCAGAGTTTGAGACACTCAGAGAGCTGAAGGAAACATGCACCAGATGCTTCCATTGTCACTGACCTGTACAATTTCTGGAGTGGGTAATAGCTCGGTTCTTGGTTCACATGAGAAAGAACTCACATTGAAGCCTGTTTGTAATCCAAAGGAGTTTCTGTAAAGGATGGGAGAAGTTTCAGGTGTTACAGTCTCAAAGGAATTCACACTATTTCAAGGAATCATGTGGAGTCATGCAGAAGCCATGCTGGAGTTCACAACTGGTCATGAGCAAACTTGTCAAATGGCACACCCACATATGCAGAACTGTGGTCAGAGTGAGCGCTGGGGGAAGAGTGTAAGAGAAAAAAGATGTCCTGAGCATGCTCTTGCCTTTATTCTGGTCCAGCCCCTGGCACAAGAGGCATGATCCAAGGTTTTGGTTGAACCCATTGGCTGTGTTAAGTCCACCTAGGTGATAGCTGGGCTTGAGCCTAGGTTGCACTACCCAGGTGTACCTCCCACATGGCTGCGGGCTTGAATTTGAGCAAGCTCAGATAGAGTGTTCTCATAGGTATCTATTGCTCACTTGAGTTCTTCCAAACCTCTCTACAGGGCCTGCCTGTGTGGGCATGGAAGGGGCGACCTCCCTGTCCCAGTTCTAACTACCTAACAGGTCTTGTTACCCACTCACTTTCTACCTATTGGACTGTGACCTTCCTGCATTTGACATCGCTCCATGGCTGAGTGAGTGTAAAGAAGAATTTATGGACTAATATCTGAATATGTGGGCTAATATTGGACTTACGAATTAGTATGAACTGCACAGCAATGTTTTTTTTCAATATACAATTGCTCTTCTTTTTTTTTTTTTCTTTTTCAAAATCAGGCCCTTTAATTCTGAATTGTCACTACTGTGCTAATAAGGTCACCTCAGGCCTCCGGCCCATTGTGAAGTGTGAGAGGAAGGGCAGGTGGGAAGGAAGGAGAAGGGAGTAAACCCTTAAGGAGAGCAGACCCAGCTGCAGAACAGCATCTCCTTGGTCTTGGTATGGTGGCTGAAGAAGAGGAAGGAGTGGTCGGCACAGAAGCAGGGGGTGATCCTCATGCAGGGCATCATCGTGATGGCCGCCGTGGCGGCAGCGGCCTCTGTGCCTTCTTTGTTGACCTCCAGAAAGACCTGGTGCAAACCTTGGACAGGTACAAGCTTATTTTGGGCCCTATTCCAGAGAAGTCTGCTTTGCCCTGGTCAAAGGCATTGGTCATGGCCAGACTGCGGAGGATGTCCTCCATGTCATAACGCTCCTCCAGCTTGAAACAAGGAAGGAAGACTTCTACCTCTTCCAATATATCTGACCTTATCCACTCCACAAATTTCTCATAAGTAAGTGCTTTCTCCACCATGCTCAAATCAGTGTCTTCATCTGGAAGGATGATGATCATATTCAGCTCCTTCATGACAAAGGGAAGCACTAGAACTTTGGTGAATATTTCTCCTGTGTAGTTCATTTTAAAAGTGGATTTCTTGAACATCATTTGCGGAAACTTCTCCTCCTTCTTGCTAGTTTTAAATGGTCTTTTGGTGGTGTGCTCTTTGTTAAACTGATTGTCCCAGGTCCCTTTGAAGAGATGGCATTGACGAGAAACGGGCTCGTCATGGAATCGACTGTACCTGAAGACAGCAACTCTATTATTTTATCTCCTGTTTTCTTGGCTACCCAGGTGTTGATATGCTTCCTGGCCTCCTCTGTAGAATGAGCAAAATCCAGTTCTTCCATTTCCGCTTGGTAGAATTTGTGGCAGGCATCTTTGAAAGACGAGAGGAAATCACAGGTCTTTTCTCCAAAGAGTCCATTGGCCATTCTGAGCAAGTAGTGTGTGTCAGTTTCGTTGACTTCAGTGAGAAGCAACTGGAGGAAAACCTTGGTGAACATCTCCACCTCCACCGGGGCTTTTATTTAAGGAAAGTGCCCAGCTCATCTGGATGGTGCAGTTTTCTTTGGCTCCCATACAGACCATGGCCAGAGCAGAGGAGATGCTCATGGGTTAAAAAAAAAAAACACACATTTTTGGAGTTATTCTCACCCAGCTTCTGCAAAAGGCTCAAGGCAAAGGTGCTTTTTGCTTCTGATATCGTGTCCATACTGGTACACCCGTTAGTCTCTAGCACACCAAATCTGGTCAAAAAACAGAGACAGCAAGATCTGAAGTGGCCCTCAGGCCTGGGAGGGTAGAGAAGGGCAGGGGCGCCACCTTCCAGGAATGTGGCATGGGCAAGGAATCTGGGCAGCCAGTTCCCAACACCACCGGGCACATGGGGGCTAATCTTATGAGCAGTAGCAGATCACTGTTAGATACTGAACACCTTTTTTTTTGGGGGGGGGGGGAATCACTGCCCTCTGGTGGGAGTAGAAAGCCCAGCCTTGCTCCTGGAGAGCTGCTGCTGTAACTTGAACCGCCAACCCAGTGGGCTGCAGTCTTGCACACAACCACTACACCACTGGAGCTCAGCCCACTGAACAACTTTTGAATACAATTAGAACACTGTCTTACGTCATGCTGGAAGATGATCCTAAAAGAATATTGTATGATTTAAAATCAGGAAAGGGGCCTGATCCCTGGTGGCATAAGTAGTTGAGTGCGGGACTGTGGCCTGTGGGGTTGGTGGTTCAAACTCCGCGGCAGTTCTCAGGAGCAGCACTGGGTAGCACCCACGACCACCAGAGGCAGTGATGAAAAAAAATCAGGAAAGGGTTGTATCATTCCATTAGACTTTTAAAATCTGTATATGGAGAAAATAATCAGTGAATCTGAATTCCAAAAGGAATAATCAGAATCAGCATCAGGATTGGAAGAATGCTCCCTAACAACTTGCAATATGCAGATGAAACAATCTGGATTGCTGAAAATGAGAAGTTGAAGCACTTGCTAATTAAGGTCCAGAATTACAGTCTTCAATATGGATCACAGCCCACTATAAAGTACATAGAAAAATCTCACAGTTGGACCAATTGCATCAGGGTAAACAGAGAAAATATTGAAGTTGTCAAATATTTCATCTTGTTTGGATCCACAATCATTGAAGCAGCCGTCAAGAAATCAAACAAGGCAATACACTGGGTACAACTGTATCACATAATTCACTTATGGCATTGAAAAGCTAGGATTAACTTTCAGAATTAATATGCTCCTGGCCAATGCATGATATTTTCAATCACCACACATGCATGTGAAATTTGGACCCAGTATAAAAAATTTGAAAATGAGTTGGTGCTTTGAAATTATGATACCAGTGAAGAATATTGAAAATGGCATTGGCTGCCAAGAGGAAAAACACATCTGTTTTGGAAAAAATATACAGTCAGAATGCCAATTGGAAGTGAGGATGGTGAAACCCTGTTTCATGTACTTTGGATGTGTACTCAGGAGCTATCGCTCCATGGAAAATGGCATAATGTATGGTGAAATAGCAAGGCAGAAAAAGAGGAAGACTTTCAGCCAGACGAATTGACATCATTGCTGCCATCAAATTAATTCTGACTCATAGAATCTACATGGAGCCGAGTAGGTCTCTCCCATGGGCTTCTGAGTCTCTAAATTTTTACAGAAACAGAAAGTCACATCTTTCTTTAAGGAGTGGCTAATGGCTTTGAACTTCTGACCATGTCATGACTGGCCAAACTCATAACCCAATATGCCACCAGAATGATTTGATATCCAGCTCTATTATAATCTGAGTTAGTCTTCTGCCACAATAGTTAAGTGCTCAACAACAACAACAAAAAAACTGATTGATTGAATCCATTCATTGATCTGTGGAAGAAAGATGTGGCAATTTGCTGCTGTAAGGATCATAACTATCAAAACCCTATGGGATAGCTTAACTCTGTTCAATGAGGGCCTTATACATTAAAATCAACTCAATAGTAATGGCAGTACCATAATATATAATGATACCAATGTCATAAAAGCAAATACATAATATATTAAAGAATTAGATATACAAGTCTGTTTTTTAAACCATTCTAAATTTTGATAGAATTATAAATAGAAGTATATTCTATAGCTGTGCTTCCCAACCTGTGGGTCATGACCCCCCTTGGGGGTTGAATGACCCTTTCACAGGGTTCACCTAATTCAGAACAGTAGCAGAATTATAGTTATGAAGGAGCAATGAAAATAATTTTATGGTTGGGGATCACCACAACATGAGGAACAACAAAACACAACATGTATTAAAGGGTCACGCCGTTAGGAAGGCTGAGAACTACTAAGTTGGCCCAATGCTTATAGTCCCTTTTCCTATCCAGTAGTCTTTCTCTTCATTCACACTGGGATACATCATGGGGAATTCCATAGGATCACTTCACTGAGAAACAGAACTCTAGAGCTTGGTTTACTTAAGGTTCTATATGACATAAGGCTACCACTTAAAAGTGGATAGCAGCAGTACTACATCTTTTAATCTGACCTCCTCCCTGAAGGAAGGTAATGAACAAAAATCCTCTCAATGGGCAGAAATTTGAATGTTACAATTAGTCATTCAGTCTACTTGGAAGGAGATATGGACAAAGTGCCACTCTATACTTATTCATGGGTTGTGACCAATGGCTTGGATGCATGGTCAGGGACTTAGTGAATGGGAGATAACATTACTGGAAAATTGGTGACAAGTAGGTGTGGGAAAGGAGTTGCCTGGATAATCTAAGTGGGCCAAAACAAGTCAAGATATTTGTATCTCAAATTAATGCTCACCACATTCCTCTTCAGAGGAAAGCTTGAATGATGAAGTGATTAAGATGACATATTCTGTGAAAACCAGCCATTCTTTTTCCTCAACCATGCCTGTTCTTCCATAATTCGCCTGTAAACAAAGTGGCCATGATGCCAGGGATGGAAGTTATTCATGGGCTCATCATAATGGTCTTCCAGTCACCAGAGCTGAGTTGGCTATTGCCACTGCTGAGTGTCCAATCTGCCAGCAACAAAGCCCAACATTGAGTCCAGCATATGGACTATTCTTCAGGGAAGGGGTGGAGATCAACTAGCAACCCAGTGCTCATTTGATTATATAGGTAATACTACTTCCTTATATAAAAGGCAGTATTTGCTCTTGTTGAAATTAACACTTACTCTGGATACAGATGTGCTTTCCTTTATAAATGTTTCTGTAAAAATACTGCCAATCATGGAGTTATGATACCCTGAATAGTATCACCTCAGATTAAAAGAATCATTTCACAACAAATTAAATGTGGCAACAGGCCCAAACTCCTAGATTCCACTGGTCTTAATATGATCCCCATCGTCATGAAGCCACTGGCTTGATAGAAAAAAAGAATGGACTTCTAAAGACACAATTAAGGTAACAGCTTGTTTGTAACACCTTGCAAGCTTGGGGGAATGATCTCCAAAAGGCTGTACATACTCTAAACCAGTATTCAATATATGATGCGGTTTATCCAACAATCAGAATTCACACGTCCAAGAGCCAAGGAGACAAAAAGGGAGTGTCACCATTCACTACTGCTGCCAATGACCCACTAACCAAATTTTTGCTTTCTGTCTCTGTAGCCCTCTGCTCTTCATGTCTTGAGGTCTTAATTCCAAAGGTAAGGATACTCCCTCCTGGAGGTAAAGCATTGATTCCATTTGGGACTACTCATGCCTCTGGATCAACAGATATAGAAAGGTACTTGCTATAACAAGTGAGGAGATTGATACTGGCTATCAAGGGAAAATTGGATTAGCATTGTACAATAGAGGTTGAAAAAATGTTCCTAGAGTTCAAAATATTTACTAGGTAATCTCTTAGTGTGCCATATCCTGTAATTAAAGTCAAGGGTAAATTTGTTAGATTATGGTTGGGTGTCACCAAATTGATTCTGACCGATAGTGATCTTATGGATAAATAAATGAAACACTGCCCAGTACTGTGCCATCTTCACAATTGTTCCTGAGCCTGAGTCCACTGTTGTAGCCACAGTGTCCATCCATCTCCTGGAAGACCTCGTTCTTCTCTGCCCCTTTACTCTACCTAACATGATTTCCTTCTCCAGGGAACTGACTCTCCCGACAACATGTCCTTCCCTTTAAGGTGCACTGGGGCCCTTAATTCTTCCAATACAGATCAGTTTGCTCTTTAGTAACCCATGTTCCTGTCAATATTCTTCTTCAGCACTACAATTTAAATGCATCAATTCTTCTTCAATCTTTCTTATTCAGTGTCCAACTACCAAATCTTTACAAGGCAAAATAAAATACCATGGCTTGGATTATGCACAACTAAGTCCTCAAAGTAGTATCCTTTTTCTCCAGTACTGTAAAGATATCTTGTACAACAGACTTGTATAGTACAACATGTCTTTTAAAAATCTCTTGACTTCTACTTCCATGAGTATTTATTTATAGATCCAAGGAAGACAATATCCTTGACAACTTTAACCTTTTCTGCATATGCTATAATGTTATCTTTGATCCAATTGTGAGGATTTAGGTCTAGTTTACATTGAGTCATTATCTAAACTGAAAGATGCATTCCTTGATCTTCATCAGCAAAGCCTTCAATTTCCCCTCATTTTCTGCAAGCAACGTTGTGTCATCTGCATATTTCAGATTGTTAATAAGCCTTCTTACATTCCTGATGTCACACTTTTCTTCAAATGATCCAGATTCTTTGATAATGTCCTAAGTATATAGATTGAATAGGTGAGCGAATACAACCCTGTTGTGGATGTTTCACAGACATAAACCATACAGTATTCCCTAGGTCTGTTTGTACAACTACCTCTTGATTCATGTAGAGGAGCCTATAATGAATTGCTCTGGAATTCCCATTCTTCTCAAGCTTATGCATCGTTTTTTTAGGATCCCCTCAGGCTAATGACATTTCAGAATCAATGAAACACATGTGATCATCATTCTGGTATTCTCTGCTATTAATCAAGATCCATATGACATCTACAGTGATATTTCATGTTCTGCATCCTCTTCTGAAGATGGCCTAAATCCCTGATATTTCTCTATAAACATACTGCAGCAATTATTGTTGGGTAATCATCAGCAAAATTTTACTTATGTGTGATATCAGTGATATTGTTCTATAATTTGAGCAATCTGTTGGATCACCTTTATTTTGAAGAAGTACAAATAGAGATCTCTTCCCATCTTTGACCAAGTAGCTGTTTTCCAAAATCCCTGCCATAGATGAAAGAGTATTTTCAGTGTTTCATCATCTTGATAAAACACTTTAATTGTTAATCCATCAATACCAAATGCAACAATGGTTCCAATTTTGACATGAGTACTAATACCCCACACTTTTTAAGCAATGATGGTTTAGTTAACCCAAAAGTCAAAGAACTATGACCAACACAGGCACTTGCTGAGGCCAAAGAAAATATGAAATGTGTAGTGAAAGAAGGTAGTTCTAAGTACCAAATATGGCCATATGTCCAGATGAAAAGCTAGTACTGTATTTGTGTTGAGTTGTGTTATCTTAATTAATATTATATAATTGATGTCTAGGTTATGGCATACATTGCAATAACTGCACAGAACTAACAGACAAAGTTCATGATTAAGGAAGTTATCAAGAGGTAATACTAGTGAGAAATACTCAAACTTCTGTTGTTTATCAGGACACATTACAATGTTCTTTCAAGTGTCCTAATAAATGCCTAATGGAAATACTATTGTACTAAAAGCCTCAACCCAAAGATTTTTAACTTAAAAAGTGTATCAACAAGCCTAGCGCCCTGTATTAAGTCCTGAGAGGCACCCATTCTTATAAATCTAAATTTGAAGGCCCCAGCTCCACTTCAGTGGAGAATACACTACTCAAGCCTTCTGCAAAAAAAAAACAAACACCCCAGCTTTATTTTCTCACTGGGTTGGAAAGTGTTTCCTCTGACCAATACATTAGCTCCTGGCTCTTATGCTGACGTGGTTAAGCTGTCTTCTGGATCCAGGAGATCCCGGTGCACAAATGTCAGGTCAGACATTGTGTTCCACTCCTGGTTCTTGCTGGTAAGCAGACTCCTCCTTTTGCCTTCTGGGGGCTCATTTTATACCCAGCAGAATGGTACTCCAGGAAATCTTAGTCATAATCACTCACAAAGGAATCCTATCAGTTTATTCTTTCTCCTTTTCCAGACCCATCCAGGGTAAAGTCTTTTGATTTGAGTTAAAGACATTGGCTAGAAGAACCAGATTCAATAATTCACTGTCCCTGCATAAATAAATCTTATTGGTATATATGCAACAAATATTTTTTTGTCTACTGTTAAACAATAAATGAAAATGGGACTAGTGGAATTTTGGCTCTAGGGGAGTTAGTTGTATCATACTAGGCACAATTGTGATTTTATGATTTTTTTATTATTTTGTAAGATAAAGGGTTGTGTACTGGTGTCAATTTGAAAAGGGGTGGTCTGTGATGGTTAGAGTGTATGTCAAGTAAGCACACTTGAGTGAAGGTAGGGGTAGAGCCAGCTTATCAATCAGGTATCTCCTTGATTGGTACAAGAGAGAGATCCTGGACAGTGCAGAGCTGAGAGCCTTTTTGCCCTCTCACCTTCTTCTAAATCTAGTCCTGCGTCTGGTTTCTATAGCCCCTTTTGGATCACTTTCAGATCCCTGAGCCATGATCAGATTGCCAACCTTTGATTTATTTACTGACTGCCTGTGATTTATTGTCTCTCATTTCCTGTTCATCAGTTTCTGTGGCTACAAGAGTCAGAGAAGCCTTCACTTTACATGTGACTTCCAGGCTTTGATTGTTCTGTACTAACCTGCATTTACTGTGTAGGTTATTCCTTGACAAAAACCTATCTCAGTCTCTATACCCACAGAAGCTTCGCTGGTTTTGCTTCTTTAGAGAACCCAACTTAACACCGCAAGCCTCCACGGGAAGAGAGATGATGCCTGCACATGTAATATATAGGAGTGAGCTGCAGCAAGAATGGAGAAGCAGTGGTATTATTAAAAGTGGTCGAAAGTAGTAGGCAAAGTAATGATGATACCTCAAAGATTATGTATGAATAACGGTGGCAGAGGTGGAAACAAGTGCAAAGGGGAGGCCTTAGAGGCCTCAGCTTGCTCTGACAGGGACTTGCTTTCAGCAAGCACAGCAGATGTTTGTGCAATGTTGAACAAAACTTAATAAAAAGAAAAATGTATGATTCAAAATATTTTTCTTAGTTATGAAAATTGGTGACCAGTACTGGAACTGGAGGTTACTATGGGATATATTGAAACTTAAAATCATAAATCCACAGTTGGTCTTTAAGAATTTTCAACCTTGAAAGTAATATGTGAAAGAATCCCATGTGATAATGTGGAGCCCTTATTGAAGGGAAAAATTCAAAGTTTAAAATAGATTTTCATAGGGTTTATGACTCCTACAACAGTCCACTGTACATAATAGTCACATGTGAATTTCACTACTTAGGTTAATTTTCAGAAAGTGATGAGTTTTATCTTTCGTGTTAATCTTGCAATTATATTTTGCCATCAAATTTTATGCTCCATACCAATGGAAAGAGAAGGCTAAATGCATACCTTCATTACTATACTTTGTGAAAGATCACTGGTGTTACAAAGAGTACGTAAGTAAAAGTAAATTATTCAACCAAATTGTGTTGGGAAATAGCAAGAAAAAAAGAACATGATTATGTTTTGTTTAATGCATTCTCCAAGGTAAAGCATATAATTTGTTTCAGTGCTAGTAATACATAGGGGTATATCTAATAGGTTTTCTTTCAGATATTTATCTGTCAATCTTAAACTCATTAACATTAGTTATTAATATTTGACTTGAAAGCAAAAGCTTTAATTTTTAATATGAAGCTAGATATTAGCCCATATTTATACATGTAAAACGCACAGCAATCCTTATTACACACAGCAGTGCACGAAGACCCACCAAAGTTATTTTGCAAGCTGTAAAGATGTCACATTCAAACAAGAGTCTAAAACATGGAAAATATGATTTCTGGGTGATATTTTAAAATATTTGTGCAAATACTAGAGAATAGTGAGTAGCAAAATGGCAGTGAGAGTAGCTAGAGGCTTCCGTCTCCCTACTGCAGCATAAATTTGAAAAAGGCTGGCGAGGAGCAGAAAATGACAAAAGCATTTCTGTCAGAACACTGCAAACAAGTCAGAGGGTTATAGTCACTAAACCAACACTTACTAGAAAGTAAGAAAAAGAAATGATGGTGTACAAACAGCAAGAAAATGTTGTTTTTTTCACTCACTTATACACCCTGCCTACTCTCTGTGGTCTTCTTAAATCAGTCGGGCCCTTCACACTTAACATGGAGCCTAGTCTGTGACTCTAGCACGAGAAGAGCAGACTATAGGTAAGACGTGTTGTGGAATTCTTTTCGAAGCTGTGTGGAAGCTACCCAAAGAGGTGAAGGTGGTACAACTAGCATATCAGAACTCTGGAAGGGTTAAGGGCAAGCAGGCACAGACTTTACCCATCTGAAACTGGAGAATGTGATTGAAGAGTACAAATGTGCATAAAAACTAAGAGATGCAGGGAAAATTCTCTCATAAGATAAAGCTTCAAATATATTGCTTATATAGAAAGATTGAGGCAGTTATACACATACCCTGTACAAGATCTGTGTCATAATTACTCCACAAGATCCTTTGCTTTTTCCTAGGTTGATCCCTAGACTTAGTTCAAGCTAGATAGAGTGTAAGAAATTATATATATATATATATATATATATATATATATATATATATATATATAAAATAGCATTTACCTTTGTTGTTTTTACCTCTTCTGTTTCTCCAAGGGTATCCCTTTGCCTTTATTAATTTATACTAACTTTTCCCATAGTATATGTTGCCTCTCTCTTCATCCAGCTTGTACTTGCCCACAATCTAGTCAGTGACTTCCCTTCCCTTCCTCTTCCATGCTAGATAGATTCAAAGAACACTTTTCTCTATGAGTCACCTTAGCCCCATATTTTGCCCTAGAAATCTCATCTATTGTTGGTCCTTTTTAAAAAGACTGTGTTTATTAAAGAAAACCTTGCTTAAGCTTATGCATATTATAAAGTCATTTAAAGATTCATCTTAATCTTTAATATAGGATGACTTCCCATTTTGTGTGTGTAGTGTAGTTCCTTCATAAAATTTTCTACTGAAGGCTTTTTAGGTATTAACTATCTTTTAGAACAGTGCTAGAGGGAACTTGGTTGTGTACATATCTGTATCCGGTTTTTATTTCTCAGGGCTATGTACCTGGTACTGCTGGATCTCACAGCAATTGTATTTTCAATGTTTGATGCAAGATGCACACCATGTTCCATAGTGATTGCAGTATTTTACTGTATTGCTAACAGGGAAAGAGGATACCAATCTCACTATAATGAAAAATGTGTTCTCTATTTTTTAAATACTTTACTCTTTGTGTTGGGTTAAGATGATAATTTGGTGCTATTTTCATATGCATTTCTTGTGATAAAGAATAAGGATGCCATTTTGAGGATGAAGGGATGCCTGACACCATCATATTTTCAATCTCCTCATATGCATGTGAAGTTTGGACAGTGACTAAAGAATAAAGAAGGATTGATGCATGTGAAATATGGTGTAGCAAAGAAAACTGAAAGTACTATGAATTTCCAGAAGATAAACAATTCTTTTTTAAAGAAATTAAAATCAGAATGTACTTATACCACTCTGGGTTGAATGGATAAACAATTTCATAGATACTCATATGTGTAAAAGAAATATCTTTATATATTAGAGCAGTTGAATATTGAGAAGACATCTCAGCACAGTTCAGATAAAATTCATAAGTCTGATACTAACCTATTTGTCTGATACCAATGTATAAAGTCCTCTTCAGACTCACGAAACACATGCAATGGTCCCAAATGCAAGAAGACCACAGACAAATTGGTGGAAGATTTTGCGGATCCAGTGGTAATGTAGAATCTCAGTGCTGCCAGGAGTCTTCACATGGGTCCTCTGTCACTAGGGTTCTAGCATAGCTCCATGTTTCTTATCAATAGAGATGCCTTGCAGGGAGTGAGCCTGTGTCCCACCTCCAGAAAACTATTTATCCCCTTAGTACCTCCAAATGAGGTCATGAAGCTGAGACCTGATTGACAGATTAAACTCCACCCCTCCTTTTTCAAACCTCAAATTGACACCCGATTAAGTAACTGCCACAGTTTCTTAGACAGAAGTAAAATGAAATTTTATCTCATATATTTTTGGCATGGTATAAGCAAAGACCAGTTCCTAGGAAAGGGCATCATGGCTTTTAATGTCTAAGGGCATTGAGGAATAAAAAGATGTATTGGCACATTGGTGGAAATGAAGGTCTCAGCATGACAGCAGTTGGCTGAGATATGCATCTTATTTGACTTTTCTGCACCTGGATATCCAAAATTTACAATACTCTTTGAATAAATAAGCTATCTTCTATCTATTTATTTAATGCCAGACATATATCAAGAATTAGATGTCCATAGACCGTGGACGCACAATTCTGATTATTAATCAAGGTGTCTGTCATTGTGACCATTTTTATTACTATGAGTGTATAATGTGCTTTAAACTTTGGGAATTTGAGGTCATCTACTATGTTAATTTTGTAGTATTACTTTGCTTATAATGGTAGTTTTTTGTTTCTATAATCAGTTAGTGGTGAGTTTTTCCATGTTTTTAGAGAGTGATGATGGAATCTGAGTCTGGATTGCTTTTTACATGGAGATTTCTGTGGGTAATATTCAGGAGCCTGGGTAGCCTAGTGGCTACTCATCAGGCTGCTAACTACAATGTCAACAATCCAAAATCAAAAGTCACTAAACATGAGAAAGATAGGGTTTTCTATTCCCCTCAATAGATACAGTCAGGGGGACCCACAGGAGAAGGTCTATATTGCCCTTGTGGTCATTATGCGTAAACCAACTTGATTTCACTGAGTTTAGTACCCATTCTAATGAAAGGAATATCACTGAGAGCACATGCAAGCAACATTTTGTTAAAGAGCATCCAACAATGGTTGTGGCAGGAGATTGACAGGGAGCGGCCAGAGGGTCAGGCCATATTCAGAAGAGGCTGTGGAACAATGGACATGATTGCTGATGTCACACAGACTTAGGTTCAAGGCAGAGAATACCAAAAAGATGCTGTCTTGTGTTTATTATCTAGGCATGAATAACCTTGAGAAGAATGAGAATTCCAGGACATTTCATTGTGCTCATGTAGAACTTGTACATGGATCAAGAGGCAGTTACCCATAGTTTACAGTCAGGAAAATTGCATAGCGGTGTTGTATCCTCGCGCCTTACTTCTTCAATGCATGGTGTGTGCTGTGCAAATAATCAGAGAAGTTGGATTATATTTAGAAGAATGTGACATCAGAATAGGAAGAAGGGGTATTAACAACCTGAGATATGCAGATGTCACAACAAAGCTTGCTGAATGTGAGGATTAATTGAAGTATTTGCTGAAAAAGATCAAGTAAGTAATTGAAGCTCTTGCTGATAAAATCAAGTATTGTAGCCTCCAAGATGAATTATGACTCAGCATAAAGACCAGAATCCTCACAAATGGACCGATAGGTAGCATCATGATACCTGGAGAAAAGGTTAAAGTGGTCAAGGATTGTCAAGAATTTCTTGCTAGGAATCATAACCAATACTCATGGAATCAACAAGCAAAGAATCAAATATTTTGCCCAAGACCTCTTTAAAATGTTGAACAGCATGTATGTTAATGTGGGGACTAAAGTGCTGGTATTTTCTTTTTTTTCTTTTTTTTTTTTTTAGGCCTCACTGCCCTGGTGGTGGGAGTAGGAGGCCCAGCCTTTGCTCCTGTGAGCGGGAAGTGCTGGTATTTTCAATCACCTTATATACACGTGAAAGTTGGACATTGAATTTGGGAAATTAAGAATGCACTTGACAAGAATATTGAAAGTATCAATAGACTGTGTGATGGTGACTTTTTGTGTGTTAATTTAGTGGGGCCAAGATTTGCGGTAAATTGGCTGTAATCCCTCATAATGTGATCTAACAGAACCTAATCAATGCCATAAGCAGATCCACTGTGATCAAGCTGCAGATGTGGCAAGATCAGGGTAAAGTAAAATCCCATAAGTCACAGAAGAGTCATGAATCAATTGGACAGAAGTTTGTTGAAGAGTGTCACCTACTATTATGTACTCAGACTCTGAAAGAAGGTTTGTCACTACTTACTGGTTTGAATCTTGAATGTGTCTCATAGAACATTGGTGCTTTGGACTTGTGCCAATTGTCTGCTATATTGATTGCTGAACCTTGGAGCTATCAGTGATTTGGCACTTTATCTGGTAACTTTGTATTCAATCATTTCTGGAGCCATGAACCAGATATGTTAACTGGGATTCATCTGCTCTATATCCATTAGTCTGTCCTCTTCCCACTTCTAGATTCATCTTCCTGCTTCCAGGTTCATTAAATTATGCACATGCTTGAGTCTGGAAAAGGCTCCAGTTTGACATCTAAAACAAGGATTTGAGCCAGACTGGAATTATCTACTGTTAGAACTTTGTGAGTCATTTTGTTGGATTAAAATGTTATAGATAGATAGATAGATGAGAGATAGATAGATTTCACTGTTTTTATTCTGTAGAGAAATTATCCTAGTATAAACAAATATGTCATTGGAAGAAATACAGTCAGAATTCTCCTTAGTTGTCGTGCTGGTAAGACTTCATCTCACTTATTTAAACATGTTATTGGGAGAGACCAGTCTCTAGAACAGGACAACTAAAGTGTCAGGGCATAGAAAAAGCAGAATACTCTTTACAAGGTGAATCAAAACTTATAACACCAACTTATAACAACAAGAATTATTGTAGAGTTGTCCATTTTTTCTTCTCAAGTCAGTTAAAATATGATTCATGTATTTTGGGCCCTTTCATTAGTAATTCTTATTAGTTTGCCTACTAGTTTCAAGGTCAGCATTTCATAACTGCCAGTTGTTTTGAGGGTAAAAGAGGACATCTTTAACTCCAGTAAAGATCTGAAGTCTCTAAAATGCACAATGGCAGTATCACCTTTCACCCAAAGAGTCACAAGAAGTCAGAATGGACTTAATAGTAGAGGATTTGGTTTGTTTATTCATTGGGCGCATAGATACTAATTGATAAGTCCTCTTATTGGGTTGACCATTGAATCATTTTGGATGCTTTTCTTTATCTTTTAGGTTTGTCTTTGCATTCAAGTCTATTTATCAGAAATTAAATATTGTCTCTCCTATTATGTTTTTGTTTACTATTTATTTTTGACCTTTGTTTTTATTTTATGTCCTGTGCCTGAAGTGTGCCAATTAATGACAAGCTGATGCTGGGTCTTTTCCTTGTAGAGTCTGCTTCTCTCTGCCTCTTGATTGGTGCATTTAATACATCTATTCAGAGTAATTGCCAATGGATATTAATTTGTGCTATTTTGCTGTAGGTTTTGTGTGTTGTTATTTATTTTTTTCAGTATGCATTTTTCCAAGATAAGACTTTCTAATCTAGAAAATTTCCCATATTTTCCCATATTTTCCATATTTTAGCTCCCTTTTCAGTGTTTACTAAAGTTTTATGGCTTTATTTTATTTCTTTTGGTGGGCAATTTATTAACTTTTATTAAGATGTCCAGTAAGTTATTATTTTCTTCCCAATTTTAACATTGCCCCAAAAGTTTCTATTGGAATATAATTAACATTCCACAAAATTCAAGTTTAATAACATAAGAAATAGTTGTAAAACCATCACCACAATCAATTTTAAGACATTTTCATCATTCTTAAACTCATCATTATTAATTTCCCATTTTCCTTCAACATCCCCCCACTCCCACCATAAACCCAAAGAACCACTAATCTAGGGTTCTGTCTTTATAGTTTTATATATCTTCAGTTTCATATACAGAAAAACAATTTTTTTTTTTTTTTTTTAGGCATCACTGCCCTGGTGGTGGGAGTAGGAGGCCCAGCCTTTGCTCCTGTGAGCAGGAATTGAACCTCCATCCCAGTGGGCCGCAGTCCCACGCACAACCACTACGCCACCGGGGCTCAGCCCCAGAAAAACATTTTAATAGCAAACAAAAAACTAACAATACCAACATGAAACAGAAAAATTTTAATGAAAAAATATTCAAAACAAGAACAAATTTTAAATGTACCATAAGGGAAATAAAATGATAAGGTGATAAATTTTAACCTAACTGTGTCTGCAAGAATCCACTTTCAAATACATTCTGCATGATAGCAGGACTAGTCATTTCCCTGAGCTATAGTCAGAGTAAATTCCCCATAAATTTAATTCATGCTACTGTGGCAGTCACCTCATTTGGTGTCAAGTTGATGATTAAGAGTTTAAGAGTGGAGTCTACCCTGTCAGTCTGGAGATAGTCGATGAGACCTCTGTCTGGACATGACTTTCTCCTGATAATTCTGGGAAATTCAGCTGTATTTCTCCCCTAGGAGGTGAGAGACTCACTCCTCAGTCCCTTGTAGGCACTCTCCTGACAAGACACAAGGCTGAGTCCCAGGGAGACACTGCAGCTGAGAAGAAGTTATGTGGAAGAATGCTATATAGACCCTGAGCCTTAGAAACTGAAGCAGCCACCGGGAGACCCTTGTCAGAGCTGAGATGCTTCTACCCTCACTGGATATACAAGACTTTGCACTGTGATTGTCCTTTTGTCATTGCATGTGCTTCATGAATCTGAAGAGGACGTTCAGATTGGTATCAAACATATGGGCTAATACCTAACTTATGACCTTGGACTGGTCTGGACTGGGATATTTTCTCAATTTTCAATTGCTCTTATATATAAACCTCTTTCTTATACACTTATAGATTCATTTCTCTAGTCTACCCAGACTAACACACTTACTTATTTTCCCTCCATATTTTTTAAAAAACTGAAACAACTTCCAAAAGGGTCAAATGATGGACCAAATTATTGCAATGTCACATTTTAACTTAACTGCATCTGCCATAATTGACTTTACAATGTTATCTGATAACAAAATTACTCACATCTGTTCATTGTTATCAGGGGGATTCACTGGAGGCTTAATAAATGTGCAGACCCAGCAAATGGATTTTGGACTTCCATTGTCATGCATAGTCTTCTGCTCACTGGGTGATCACAAGTCCTGATACCATTCCCTTCTTCTGATTCAAATTTTATTATTTACAATGTTTAGATCACATAAGTTGGTGTTCTTCTTCCATGTGGATATACATATTTGATACCTCACTTATATGGCTTCTTATATTAAGGCAATCTCTTAAGACCCCAGACACT